>CM067364.1:64755577-64780577 GCA_034401795.1 Chaetoderma sp. LZ-2023a
AAGTGTCCAAAACATCCCCTCATTTATCGTAGGTACCTTGATGACATTTTCATGATTTGGCAACACACAAAGGCAGAGTTTGATGAATTTTTCGAAATTCTGAACAATCACGATCCGAATATCAAATTAAAAGCAACCATTGACGAGATGTCCGTAGATTTCCTGGATGCAACTGTATATAAAGGTCTAAAGTATGAAACAACTGGCTACTTAGACTACAAAGTGTATTTCAAACCAACCGATTCGCATCAGCTATTGCACAAAAAATCTTTCCATCCACCACATACTTTTAAAGGAATAGTTAAATCACAAATAATCCGTTTTCACAGGAATTCGAGTGATAGGAAAAACTTTGAAGAAGCGTGCTCTACCCTATTCAAAGCCCTCAAACCACGAGGTTACTCCTCACGATTCTTGCGCAAAATCAAATCTGAAACAGTAGACGGCTTGGAAACCATTCCAGATAATGCCTCAAATCGTCGGCCTACCAAAATTTCTCACAATCGTCCTATTATAGGTGTAGGCGAATCTCGCAAATGCGGAAAGAAAAGGTGCAAGTTAGATGAATTTCTCCCAAACCAGAATACTTTCACGAGCTTTCAGAACAAAAGCAAGTTCCAACTTCAGTCTAATCTAGATTGTGACTCTGAAAATGTTATTTATCTAATTTCATGCAAATTGTGCCAAAAACAGTATGTCGGCGAAACCAAATGTCCATTAAGATGGCGGGCAACTCGACACCTCTCAGATATTAGGCTAGAGGAAGACACACATGTTTCCGAACATTTTAATCTTCCTGACCATTTAGTCCTTCGTGACTTTGAAATTATGCCGATTGAACAGCCACCCATTTCAGATACGGCAGAAGAAACTGATAAACAAAGAAAACTTCGAGAATCGTTTTGGATTAAAGAACTCGAAACACAGTGGCCAAGGGGAATAAACTCGGACCCAGGCTTATCTGATCAACGTGACAAAATTCCATTCATTCTGACCTATAACCGGAAAAACGTTGAAATTTCCAAAATTTTGAAAGATGAGTATCAAAACCTACAGGAGAAACTGAAACAACCCTTTAACAAGCGTCCAGTAATTGCGTTCAAGAAAAATCCGAATCTACGTGACATCTTGGTAAAAGCAAAACTCAAATAGCTATCCATAATATCCATCTCAATCATTCAACATTAACCCTTGCATGATGGTGTGCCAAAAACGGTCAATTTAGTGATCTTGGGCAATGTCCATTTGCCGGCGGGGATTGGAGTATTTTTGAAAATTTACCACTGTAATGACTGGCTCAGGAACCGAGACAGTCGTTCCAGTGGTATATTCTCGGGAATGACCTTGTCTGTGCCTGCAAATGTACATTAAATAAGTAAGCGCATATTTTGATTTTACTGAACAAATTTAACCAGTAAAGGGTTAACATTAATGCCATATGGCTTTCCTCAAACAAAATGACAAATCTCAGGCAGTAAGATAAACCAAAATATCTTAAATTTTTGAATTTCTTCAATTATTGAAGATTCTGAGCCAGTGCGTTGATAATATTGACTACTACTACTACTACTACTACTACTACTACCACTACTACTACTACTACTACTACTACTACTACTACTACTACTACTACTACTACTACTACCACTACTACTACTACTACTACTACTACTACTACTACTACTACTACTACTACTACCACTACTACTACTACTACTACTACTACTACTACTACTACTACTACTACTACTACTACTACTACTACCACTACCACTACTACTACTACCACTACCACTACTACTACTACTACTACTACTACCACTACTACTACTACTACTACTACTACTACAACTACTACTACTACTACTACTACTACTACTACTACAACTACTACTACTACTACTACTACTACTACTGCTACTGCTACTGCTACTGCTCCTACTACTACTACTACTTCTCAGAAATCCCCCAAGAGCAGTCAACCATCGGGTCTCAAGACCCCATCCCCAACAGGGAAACTGCCACAGCCCAGCTTCTCTCCAACTCCAGGTCCAAGTAATGCACTGGAGGTGCGTCCTATTAAATTTGCAAATAGACCCCAACAACCCACCATGTTGGAGAGAAACATTTTTTGGAAATTTCGTCATGAAATCAAAAACAAAATTGACTGGCGACTACCTGTTCTCACGAACAAAGTACTCATCTTTGGAGCTTCGAACCTGAGTCGCATTAATGTTGAGCCCCACCCTGAAACGCAAGTTGCCTGCTACCCAGGAGCTAAATTGTGTCATGCTAGAGGACTAATTCAAAAGTACACTGGATCATTTAAACCAGAGAAAATAGTGATCAACATTGGCATTAATGATATGAATGAACCCATCTCTAGTTCAAAACATAGATTAATGCTGCTTCTCAGTGCGATTAAGTCCAAATTCCCAAAGACGGCGATTTACTTCGCAAAACTTAACTATTCAAGTCGGTTGACAGCTCAGCAGAAGTTGGCGATTCAGTCCATCAATTCGACGGCTGAATCATCAAAATCTGTGACTGTCATTCCTGCACTTAGACTCTCCGAATTTAATGTTGTTAAGGATAACATTCATTGGACTGAGAAGACAGCTAATTCGATGTATTCTGCCTGGCTTAAATTCCTAAATTTAAACTAGACAAGGGCCAGGGTAACATCCGCCCGGAAACAGGACTGGGCAGTAATATTGTCAATCTAACTGGCTCCCCATTAGGTGAAGCAGAGCAGTCACTGCTCAATTTTGGTCTTACATTTGTCCCAACACCAAAACTTAAAACCGGTTTGGATGCTCTTTTAGATAATGGCTGTATGGAAACATCTGAATTTAGTCACCGTATTAAGTTAGCAGACTTCTTTCGTAACTCTAATAGTAACATTCCACCATTCATTGAAAAAACTGGCTGGGCACCAAACGTAAAAATCCTGGACCCAGCGATCGGTGAAAGCATAGAACTGTTTTCAGAACGTGTTAAAAATTCTACATTCCCTAATGATCAACCAAATTTACCCTATGAGGAACGCCAGGCCTTAATTGAATTGTCTAAAAACAGCGAAATTGTCATCAAACCTGCAGATAAAGGGTCGGCGACTGTAATAATGCTTAAAGATAACTATAAACGTGAAGCACAACGACAACTTAGTAACCCAAAGCATTACCAGAAACTAAGCAAACCACTTTGGCAAAATAATTGCAGCAAATTTAATGAGATTCTTCAAAAATTGCTCGATAGCAAGAAGATCACCGAAAAGCAACATAAGTATCTCTTTGCTAAACTTGAGTCAAAACCACGGACTTTCTATCTTTTGCCAAAAATTCATAAACCCATAGATTCGTGGTTGGACCCAATGTCACCGCCAGGGCGACCTATAATCTCTGATTGTGGCTCAGAATCCTACAGAATCAGTGAATACATCGATTACCATCTACAGCCAATAGCAAATAGACACCCCAGCTTCTTAAAAAACACAGAAGACTTCTTATCACAGGTCTCTGAGACCTGGATACCTCCAAATTCATTCTTGGTCACGCTTGACATCGATGCTATGTATACAAACATTGACATCGAGAAGGGTATAAATTCTATCCGTAGAGCATTCGTGAACTACCCAGACACCAACAGGCCAGACAGAGAAGTAATAGCTCTATTAGAGCTGAGTCTGAAAGGCAATGATTTTGAATTCGATGGCGAAATTTACCAACAAATTTGCGGCTGCGCGATGGGCAAGCGCTTTAGCCCATGTTTTGCCAATATTTACGTAGCAGAGTGGGAGGAGGAAGCGTTAGAAAAGTGTCCAAAACATCCCCTCATTTATCGTAGGTACCTTGATGACATTTTCATGATTTGGCAACACACAAAGGCAGAGTTTGATGAATTTTTCGAAATTCTGAACAATCACGATCCGAATATCAAATTAAAAGCAACCATTGACGAGATGTCCGTAGATTTCCTGGATGCAACTGTATATAAAGGTCTAAAGTATGAAACAACTGGCTACTTAGACTACAAAGTGTATTTCAAACCAACCGATTCGCATCAGCTATTGCACAAAAAATCTTTCCATCCACCACATACTTTTAAAGGAATAGTTAAATCACAAATAATCCGTTTTCACAGGAATTCGAGTGATAGGAAAAACTTTGAAGAAGCGTGCTCTACCCTATTCAAAGCCCTCAAACCACGAGGTTACTCCTCACGATTCTTGCGCAAAATCAAATCTGAAACAGTAGACGGCTTGGAAACCATTCCAGATAATGCCTCAAATCGTCGGCCTACCAAAATTTCTCACAATCGTCCTATTATAGGTGTAGGCGAATCTCGCAAATGCGGAAAGAAAAGGTGCAAGTTAGATGAATTTCTCCCAAACCAGAATACTTTCACGAGCTTTCAGAACAAAAGCAAGTTCCAACTTCAGTCTAATCTAGATTGTGACTCTGAAAATGTTATTTATCTAATTTCATGCAAATTGTGCCAAAAACAGTATGTCGGCGAAACCAAATGTCCATTAAGATGGCGGGCAACTCGACACCTCTCAGATATTAGGCTAGAGGAAGACACACATGTTTCCGAACATTTTAATCTTCCTGACCATTTAGTCCTTCGTGACTTTGAAATTATGCCGATTGAACAGCCACCCATTTCAGATACGGCAGAAGAAACTGATAAACAAAGAAAACTTCGAGAATCGTTTTGGATTAAAGAACTCGAAACACAGTGGCCAAGGGGAATAAACTCGGACCCAGGCTTATCTGATCAACGTGACAAAATTCCATTCATTCTGACCTATAACCGGAAAAACGTTGAAATTTCCAAAATTTTGAAAGATGAGTATCAAAACCTACAGGAGAAACTGAAACAACCCTTTAACAAGCGTCCAGTAATTGCGTTCAAGAAAAATCCGAATCTACGTGACATCTTGGTAAAAGCAAAACTCAAATAGCTATCCATAATATCCATCTCAATCATTCAACATTAACCCTTGCATGATGGTGTGCCAAAAACGGTCAATTTAGTGATCTTGGGCAATGTCCATTTGCCGGCGGGGATTGGAGTATTTTTGAAAATTTACCACTGTAATGACTGGCTCAGGAACCGAGACAGTCGTTCCAGTGGTATATTCTCGGGAATGACCTTGTCTGTGCCTGCAAATGTACATTAAATAAGTAAGCGCATATTTTGATTTTACTGAACAAATTTAACCAGTAAAGGGTTAACATTAATGCCATATGGCTTTCCTCAAACAAAATGACAAATCTCAGGCAGTAAGATAAACCAAAATATCTTAAATTTTTGAATTTCTTCAATTATTGAAGATTCTGAGCCAGTGCGTTGATAATATTGACTACTACTACTACTACTACTACTACTACTACCACTACTACTACTACTACTACTACTACTACTACTACTACTACTACTACTACTACTACTACTACTACCACTACTACTACTACTACTACTACTACTACTACTACTACTACTACTACTACTACCACTACTACTACTACTACTACTACTACTACTACTACTACTACTACTACTACTACTACTACTACTACTACTACCACTACCACTACTACTACTACCACTACCACTACTACTACTACTACTACTACTACCACTACTACTACTACTACTACTACTACTACAACTACTACTACTACTACTACTACTACTACTACTACAACTACTACTACTACTACTACTACTACTACTACTGCTACTGCTACTGCTACTGCTCCTACTACTACTACTACTTCTCAGAAATCCCCCAAGAGCAGTCAACCATCGGGTCTCAAGACCCCATCCCCAACAGGGAAACTGCCACAGCCCAGCTTCTCTCCAACTCCAGGTCCAAGTAATGCACTGGAGGTGCGTCCTATTAAATTTGCAAATAGACCCCAACAACCCACCATGTTGGAGAGAAACATTTTTTGGAAATTTCGTCATGAAATCAAAAACAAAATTGACTGGCGACTACCTGTTCTCACGAACAAAGTACTCATCTTTGGAGCTTCGAACCTGAGTCGCATTAATGTTGAGCCCCACCCTGAAACGCAAGTTGCCTGCTACCCAGGAGCTAAATTGTGTCATGCTAGAGGACTAATTCAAAAGTACACTGGATCATTTAAACCAGAGAAAATAGTGATCAACATTGGCATTAATGATATGAATGAACCCATCTCTAGTTCAAAACATAGATTAATGCTGCTTCTCAGTGCGATTAAGTCCAAATTCCCAAAGACGGCGATTTACTTCGCAAAACTTAACTATTCAAGTCGGTTGACAGCTCAGCAGAAGTTGGCGATTCAGTCCATCAATTCGACGGCTGAATCATCAAAATCTGTGACTGTCATTCCTGCACTTAGACTCTCCGAATTTAATGTTGTTAAGGATAACATTCATTGGACTGAGAAGACAGCTAATTCGATGTATTCTGCCTGGCTTAAATTCCTAAATTTAAACTAGACAAGGGCCAGGGTAACATCCGCCCGGAAACAGGACTGGGCAGTAATATTGTCAATCTAACTGGCTCCCCATTAGGTGAAGCAGAGCAGTCACTGCTCAATTTTGGTCTTACATTTGTCCCAACACCAAAACTTAAAACCGGTTTGGATGCTCTTTTAGATAATGGCTGTATGGAAACATCTGAATTTAGTCACCGTATTAAGTTAGCAGACTTCTTTCGTAACTCTAATAGTAACATTCCACCATTCATTGAAAAAACTGGCTGGGCACCAAACGTAAAAATCCTGGACCCAGCGATCGGTGAAAGCATAGAACTGTTTTCAGAACGTGTTAAAAATTCTACATTCCCTAATGATCAACCAAATTTACCCTATGAGGAACGCCAGGCCTTAATTGAATTGTCTAAAAACAGCGAAATTGTCATCAAACCTGCAGATAAAGGGTCGGCGACTGTAATAATGCTTAAAGATAACTATAAACGTGAAGCACAACGACAACTTAGTAACCCAAAGCATTACCAGAAACTAAGCAAACCACTTTGGCAAAATAATTGCAGCAAATTTAATGAGATTCTTCAAAAATTGCTCGATAGCAAGAAGATCACGGAAAAGCAACATAAGTATCTCTTTGCTAAACTTGAGTCAAAACCACGGACTTTCTATCTTTTGCCAAAAATTCATAAACCCATAGATTCGTGGTTGGACCCAATGTCACCGCCAGGGCGACCTATAATCTCTGATTGTGGCTCAGAATCCTACAGAATCAGTGAATACATCGATTACCATCTACAGCCAATAGCAAATAGACACCCCAGCTTCTTGAAAAACACAGAAGACTTCTTATCACAGGTCTCTGAGACCTGGATACCTCCAAATTCATTCTTGGTCACGCTTGACATCGATGCTATGTATACAAACATTGACATCGAGAAGGGTATAAATTCTATCCGTAGAGCATTCGTGAACTACCCAGACACCAACAGGCCAGACAGAGAAGTAATAGCTCTATTAGAGCTGAGTCTGAAAGGCAATGATTTTGAATTCGATGGCGAAATTTACCAACAAATTTGCGGCTGCGCGATGGGCAAGCGCTTTAGCCCATGTTTTGCCAATAATTACGTAGCAGAGTGGGAGGAGGAAGCGTTAGAAAAGTGTCCAAAACATCCCCTCATTTATCGCAGGTACCTTGATGACATTTTCATGATTTGGCAACACACAAAGGCAGAGTTTGATGAATTTTTCGAAATTCTGAACAATCACGATCCGAATATTAAATTAAAAGCAACCATTGACGAGATGTCCGTAGATTTCCTGGATGTAACTGTATATAAAGGTCTAAAGTATGAAACAACTGGCTACTTAGACTACAAAGTGTATTTCAAACCAACCGATTCGCATCAGCTATTGCACAAACAATCTTTCCATCCACCACATACTTTTAAAGGAATAGTTAAATCACAAATAATCCGTTTTCACAGGAATTCTAGTGATAGAAAAAATTTTGAAGAAGCGTGCTCTACCCTATTCAAAGCCCTCAAACCACGAGGTTACTCCTCACGATTCTTGCGCAAAATCAAATCCGAAACATTAGACGGCTTGGAAACCATTCCAGATAATGCCTCAAATCGTCGGCCTACCAAAATTTCTCACAATCGTCCTATTATAGGTGTAGGCGAATCTCGCAAATGCGGAAAGAAAAGGTGCAAGTTAGATGAATTTCTCCCAAACCAGAATACTTTCACGAGCTTTCAGAACAAAAGCAAGTTCCAACTTCAGTCTAATCTAGATTGTGACTCTGAAAATGTTATTTATCTAATTTCATGCAAATTGTGCCAAAAACAGTATGTCGGCGAAACCAAATGTCCATTAAGATGGCGGGCAACTCGACACCTCTCAGATATTAGACTAGAGGAAGACACACATGTTTCCGAACATTTTAATCTTCCTGACCATTTAGTCCTTCGTGACTTTGAAATTATGCCGATTGAACAGCCACCCCTTTCAGATACGGCAGAAGAAACTGATAAACAAAGAAAACTTCGAGAATCGTTTTGGATTAAAGAACTCGAAACACAGTGGCCAAGGGGAATAAACTCGGACCCAGGCTTATCTGATCAACGTGACAAAATTCCATTCATTCTGACCTATAATCGGAAAAACGTTGAAATTTCCAAAATTTTGAAAGATGAGTATCAAAACCTACAGGAGAAACTGAAACAACCCTTTAACAAGCGACCAGTAATTGCGTTCAAGAAAAATCCGAATCTACGTGACATCTTGGTAAAAGCAAAACTCAAATAGCTATCCATAATATCCATCTCAATCATTCAACATTAACCCTTGCATGATGGTCAGCCAAATGCGGTCAATTTAGTGATCTTGGGCAATGTCCATTTGCCGGCGGGGATTGGAGTATTTTTGAAAATTTACCACTGTAATGACTGGCTCGGGAACCGAGACAGTCGTTCCAGTGGTGTATTCTCGGGAATGACCTTGTCTGTGCCTGCAAATGTACATTAAATAAGTAAGCGCATATTTGGATTTTACTGAACAAATTTAACCAGTAAAGGGTTAACATTAATGCCATATGGCTTTCCTCAAACAAAATGACAAATCTCAGGCAGTAGGATAAACCAAAATATCTTAAATTTTTGAATTTTTTCAATTATTGAAGATTCTGAGCCAGTGCGTTGACAATATTGACTACATACTTGCGAGTGCCAGTTCTGTTATTTTACTGCCTTGTAAAAACATAACTTATATATCCGTCGACACCGTCAGGCAGTCTGTCGGTCTTTCAGTGGAGAGACTTATATACCAAATTCTACAATCATTCCCGGATTCACTCTCCTGCTTCTCCACTCATTCACTGGTCCACCCGCCTAACCATCCATCAGCTCCTGTCAATCCACCCATGCATTCACTGGTCTGGCTGTCACATGGTCCACTTGTCCGTCAGTCCGTTTGCCCATCCCTTCCGCTACTCTGCCGTCCCACTGCCCGTCTGTCCATCTCGAACTCCCACTCCTGCACCTTCTCCAGCCGATCCCTGCTCTATCCTTCTCTCCTACCCATCCATCATCCGGCCTCTCATCCATCCATGGGGGTGGGGCGGGGGGTGGGGGTGGGGGGGGGGGGTGTAATGTGAATGGTGTGTGCGTGCGTGCGTACATGCGTGCGTGCGTGTATACATGTGCCTACGTGTGTACATGTGTGTACGTGCGTACATGCGTGCGTGTGTAAATGTGGGTACGTGCATGCGTGCGCGTGTATGTGTGTGTGTGTGTGTGTGTGTGTGAGCGTGCGTGTGGCTGGATGGGTGGATGGATGGTCCTCCCCCTCTATCCAGCCATGCCCACTCTATTCTTCCTTCCTTCCCATCCCTCATTCCATCTCCACATCGGGATGGATGGATGGATCTTTCCCATCCCTCCTTCCCTCCCTTCCATGGATGGATGGATGAATGGATGGATGGATGGTTTGATGTATGGGTGGGTGGATGGATGGATGGATCCTGCCCATCAATCATCCCCAATCCCCTTCCTTCCGTGTGTGTGGGATGGATGGATGGATGGACGGTTGGTTGGTTGGATGGATGGATGGATGGATGGATGGATGGATGGATGGATGGACGGACGGACGGACGGTTGGTTGGTTGGATGGATGGATGGATGGATGGATGGATGGATGGATGGATGGATGGATGGATGGATGGATGGATGGATGGATCGATGGATGGATGGATGGATGGATGGATGGATGGATGGATGGATGGATGGATGGATGGATGGATGGATGGATGGATGGATGGATGGATGGATGGATGGATGGATGGATGGATGGATGGATGGATGGATGGATGGATGGATGGATGGATGGATGGATGGATGGATGGATGGATGGATGGATGGATGGATGGATGGATGGATGGATGGATGGATGGATGGATGGATGGATGGATGGATGGATGGATGGATGGATGGATGGATGGATGGATGGATGGATGGATGGATGGATGGATGGATGGATGGATGGATGGATGGATGGATGGATGGATGGATGGATGGATGGATGGATGGATGGATGGATGGATGGATGGATGGATGGATGGATGGATGGATGGATGGATGGATGGATGGATGGATGGATGGATGGATGGATGGATGGATGGATGGATGGATGGATGGATGGATGGATGGATGGATGGATGGATGGATGGATGGATGGATGGATGGATGGATGGATGGATGGATGGATGGATGGATGGATGGATGGATGGATGGATGGATGGATGGATGGATGGATGGATGGATGGATGGATGGATGGATGGATGGATGGATGGATGGATGGATGGATGGATGGATGGATGGATGGATGGATGGATGGATGGATGGATGGATGGATGGATGGATGGATGGATGGATGGATGGATGGATGGATGGATGGATGGATGGATGGATGGATGGATGGATGGATGGATGGATGGATGGATGGATGGATGGATGGATGGATGGATGGATGGATGGATGGATGGATGGATGGATGGATGGATGGATGGATGGATGGATGGATGGATGGATGGATGGATGGATGGATGGATGGATGGATGGATGGATGGATGGATGGATGGATGGTCCTCCCCGTCTATCCAGCCATGCCCACTCCATTCTTCCTTCCTTCCCATCCCTCATTCCATCTCCACATCGGGATGGATGGATGGATGGATCTTTCCCATCCCTTCTTCCCTCCCTTCCATGGATGGATGGATGAATGGATGGATGAATGGATGGATGGTTTGATGTATGGGTGGGTGGATGGTGGGATGGATGGATGGATCATGCCCATCAATCATCCCCAATCCCCTTCCTTCCATGGGTGTGTGGGATGGATGGATGGATGGTTGGTTGCTTGGTTGGTTGGATGGATGGATGGATGGATGGATGGATGGATGGATGGATGGATGGATGGATGGATGGATGGATGGATGGATGGATGGATGGATGGATGGATGGATGGATGGATGGATGGATGGTTGGTTGGTTGGTTGGTTGGATGGATGGATGGATGGATGGATGGATCCTTCCTCCCTCTCTCCGACTAGGCTCTATCCTTCCTTTATGCCCGTCCCCATCCCACCTCCCCATCCTTCCCGCCTCCCCATCCTTCCATGGATGGATGGGGGCGTGGGATGGATGGATGGTTGGATGGTTGGATGTCTGGATGGATGGATGGTTGGATGGATGGATCTGTCCATCTGCCTTGCCAGCCATCCGGCTCTCTGTGTGTCCGTCCAGCCACTCACTCACATAAAATTAAGGGAGCTGAATACTACTTTCTTTCTACATGTATGAACAAAGTTTAAATATTAACACTGCAGTGGCCTTTCCGGTGTGGTGAACAAAATTCTATAAAATGACAAAATTTGTCCTCCAAACTTGATTAATTTTTTCGGCATCAAATGATCAAAAGGAATCAAAAGGCAAAATTGAGTGTCCCAACAAAAGCATATAACACCTTTGAATGATCGTTTCATGATCTCGTGAAGGAAACACTACTCACTTATCAATCCAATTCGGAAGAGTAAAATTTCACTAATCTGTGTGGAGTGAAACCAGTCCACTAATCATTGGCTTTATTAATGATGTTTGTGATAAACCCGAATCAAAGGAAATTCAAACCTTGCACAAAGTTCAATTGTTCAAATTAAACCATAGAGTAGTTTTTCAAAGGAGATTGAGTAATTCAGTAAACGTATATAAAGCTGTCTATACTGAAGGACTGACAGATTTGTCATACAGGCTACTGATGAAGCACATCCATGTGAAATGCATTTAGCCAATTGACGGTGTCCATAATTACTGTGAGTAACTTATAATATTGCGTATTGTATTGTTGTATTGTTAACCCTTGCATATTACATGTTAATTCTATAATTTGTCTTTCAGGTGTAAGTAATATATTGGTTCAAATTTGTAGTTGATGTGAATGAATTTGTGTGCTTGAATTTGAGTTTGCCTGATCGAATCGTTCTTACCTGCTCAACTGCCTGTCTGATTGCTAGTTAGATTGAACGATTGTCTGTCTGAATGGCTATTGCGAGGAAGAATGGTCGTAGGAAGAATGGAGATGGTAAAGGGGGTTCATCTGCGCATGCGCGCCTGGTAAAGCTGTATTACCAAATAATTCAGTGCTTCCACCATATTGCTACGCTACGTAGGCATTTAGATGCCGAAACTCTCCCTGATGGGCTTAGCAGGAAGGTGGAAGAGCTGAATGGATTTTGTAAGCCAGCTATACCAAATGATGACATCTACTTTGCCATCTGGAATGTGAATTTTGAGTGGGCAAAATCTACCATTAAGGCCATGTTAAATCACTATAATGAACAACTTGGTAGTATTAGAACTGAAGTAGTCCTCACACAGGCAATGCCACATTTAGACCTAGGTCGTGCTAAATCCAATGCTATACGCTGGGCAAAAAACAATTATAATAGAAAGCTCGACATTAATGCGATTAGTTCTTTTTACGATTTTGTGCGACCGATAGATCCATCTCAGCAACCAATTCAAAATGTCGCACAAGCCACGCCTCTGGTCATGATACCAACTGTGGCCCCACAATCACAAATGAAAAAACGCCTCAGATCACCTGAAACTTCGCCGCCAGTCATAAAACGAGTAGACAATAAAATCTCTCCATTGCTACCATTAGATTCTGGCCCTAGAGATATGCTATTTGAAGCATCATTAATCCCACTACCTGACTCTCCACTAGGCAATCTAAATGACCCAAACGAATATCCGCCCTTGCCACAGAGGGAAAGGTTTAATGGTAGCAAATCTGGTCCACGGACTGGCGCTTCTCAGAAATCCCCCCAGAGCAGTCAACCATCGGGTCTCAAGACCCCATCCCCAACAGGGAAACTGCCACAGCCCAGCTTCTCTCCAACTCCAGGTCCAAGTAATGCACCGGAGGTGCGTCCTATTAAATTTGCAAATAGACCCCAACAACCCACCATGTTGGAGAGAAACATTTTTTGGAAATTTCGTCATGAAATCGAAAACAAAATTGACTGGCGACTACCTGTTCTCACGAACAAAGTACTCATCTTTGGAGCTTCGAACCTGAGTCGCATTAATGTTGAGCCCCACCCTGAAACGCAAGTTGCCTGCTACCCAGGAGCTAAATTGTGTCATGCTAGAGGACTAATTCAAAAGTACACTGGATCATTTAAACCAGAGAAAATAGTGATCAACATTGGCATTAATGATATGAATGAACCCATCTCTAGTTCAAAACATAGATTAATGCTGCTTCTCAGTGCGATTAAGTCCAAATTCCCAAAGACGGCGATTTACTTCGCAAAACTTAACTATTCAAGTCGGTTGACAGCTCAGCAGAAGTTGGCGATTCAGTCCATCAATTCGACGGCTGAATCATCAAAATCTGTGACTGTCATTCCTGCACTTAGACTCTCCGAATTTAATGTTGTTAAGGATAACATTCATTGGACTGAGAAGACAGCTAATTCGATGTATTCTGCCTGGCTTAAATTCCTAAATTTAAACTAGACAAGGGCCAGGGTAACATCCGCCCGGAAACAGGACTGGGCAGTAATATTGTCAATCTAACTGGCTCCCCATTAGGTGAAGCAGAGCAGTCACTGCTCAATTTTGGTCTTACATTTGTCCCAACACCAAAACTTAAAACCGGTTTGGATGCTCTTTTAGATAATGGCTGTATGGAAACATCTGAATTTAGTCACCGTATTAAGTTAGCAGACTTCTTTCGTAACTCTAATAGTAACATTCCACCATTCATTGAAAAAACTGGCTGGGCACCAAACGTAAAAATCCTGGACCCAGCGATCGGTGAAAGCATAGAACTCTTTTCAGAACGTGTTAAAAATTCTACATTCCCTAATGATCAACCAAATTTACCCTATGAGGAACGCCAGGCCTTAATTGAATTGTCTAAAAACAGTGAAATTGTCATCAAACCTGCAGATAAAGGGTCGGCGACTGTAATAATGCTTAAAGATAACTATAAACGTGAAGCACAACGACAACTTAGTAACCCAAAGCATTACCAGAAACTAAGCAAACCACTTTGACAAAATAATTGCAGCAAATTTAATGAGATTCTTCAAAAATTGCTCGATAGCAAGAAGATCACGGAAAAGCAACATAAGTATCTCTTTGCTAAACTTGAGTCAAAACCACGGACTTTCTATCTTTTGCCAAAAATTCATAAACCCATAGATTTGTGGTTGGACCCAATGTCACCGCCCGGGCGACCTATAATCTCTGATTGTGGCTCAGAATCCTACAGAATCAGTGAATACATCGATTACCATCTACAGCCAATAGCAAATAGACACCCCAGCTTCTTGAAAAACACAGAAGACTTCTTATCACAGGTCTCTGAGACCTGGATACCTCCAAATTCATTCTTGGTCACGCTTGACATCGATGCTATGTATACAAACATTGACATCGAGAAGGGTATAAATTCTATCCGTAGAGCATTCGTGAACTACCCAGACACCAACAGGCCAGACAGAGAAGTAATAGCTCTATTAGAGCTGAGTCTGAAAGGCAATGATTTTGAATTCGATGGCGAAATTTACCAACAAATTTGCGGCTGCGCGATGGGCAAGCGCTTTAGCCCATGTTTTGCCAATATTTACGTAGCAGAGTGGGAGGAGGAAGCGTTAGAAAAGTGTCCAAAACATCCCCTCATTTATCGCAGGTACCTTGATGACATTTTCATGATTTGGCAACACACAAAGGCAGAGTTTGATGAATTTTTCGAAATTCTGAACAATCACGATCCGAATATCAAATTAAAAGCAACCATTGACGAGATGTCCGTAGATTTCCTGGATGTAACTGTATATAAAGGTCTAAAGTATGAAACAACTGGCTACTTAGACTACAAAGTGTATTTCAAACCAACCGATTCGCATCAGCTATTGCACAAAAAATCTTTCCATCCACCACATACTTTTAAAGGAATAGTTAAATCACAAATAATCCGTTTTCACAGGAATTCGAGTGATAGGAAAAACTTTGAAGAAGCCTGCTCTACCCTATTCAAAGCCCTCAAACCACGAGGTTACTCCTCACGATTCTTGCGCAAAATCAAATCCGAAACATTAGACGGCTTGGAAACCATTCCAGATAATGCCTCAAATCGTCGGCCTACCAAAATTTCTCACAATCGTCCTATTATAGGTGTAGGCGAATCTCGCAAATGCGGAAAGAAAAGGTGCAAGTTAGATGAATTTCTCCCAAACCAGAATACTTTCACGAGCTTTCAGAACAAAAGCAAGTTCCAACTTCAGTCTAATCTAGATTGTGACTCTGAAAATGTTATTTATCTAATTTCATGCAAATTGTGCCAAAAACAGTATGTCGGCGAAACCAAATGTCCATTAAGATGGCGGGCAACTCGACACCTCTCAGATATTAGGCTAGAGGAAGACACACATGTTTCCGAACATTTTAATCTTCCTGACCATTTAGTCCTTCGTGACTTTGAAATTATGCCGATTGAACAGCCACCCCTTTCAGATACGGCAGAAGAAACTGATAGACAAAGAAAACTTCGAGAATCGTTTTGGATTAAAGAACTCGAAACACAGTGGCCAAGGGGAATAAACTCGGACCCAGGCTTATCTGATCAACGTGACAAAATTCCATTCATTCTGACCTATAATCGGAAAAACGTTGAAATTTCCAAAATTTTGAAAGATGAGTATCGAAACCTACAGGAGAAACTGAAACAACCCTTTAACAAGCGACCAGTAATTGCGTTCAAGAAAAATCCGAATCTACGTGACATCTTGGTAAAAGCAAAACTCAAATAGCTATCCATAATATCCATCTCAATCATTCAACATTAACCCTTGCATGATGGTCAGCCAAAAACGGTAAATTTAGTGATCTTGGGCAATGTCCATTTGCCGGCGGGGATTGGAGTATTTTTGAAAATTTACCACTGTAATGACTGGCTCGGGAACCGAGACAGTCGTTCCAGTGGTGTATTCTCGGGAATGACCTTGTCTGTGCCTGCAAATGTACATTAAATAAGTAAGCGCATATTTGGATTTTACTGAACAAATTTAACCAGTAAAGGGTTAACATTAATGCCATATGGCTTTCCTCAAACAAAATGACAAATCTCAGGCAGTAGGATAAACCAAAATATCTTAAATTTTTGAATTTTTTCAATTATTGAAGATTCTGAGCCAGTGCGTTGACAATATTAACTACTACCACTACTACTACTGTTGCTACCGCTACTACTACTGCTGCTGCTGCTGCTGCTGCTGCTACTACTACTACTACTACTACTACTACTACTACTACTACTACTACTACTACTACTACTACTACTACTACTACTACTACTACTACTGCTACTACTACTACTACTACTACTACTACTACTGCTACTGCTACTACTACTACTACTACTACTACAACTACTACTACTACTACTACCACTACTACTGCTGCTACTACTACTACTACTACTACTACTACTACTACTACTACTACTACTACTACTACTACTACTACTACTACTACTACTACTACTACTGCTACTACTACTTTTTTTCTTTTTTCTTCTGAAGCAGACGGACACACTCCACTGAGGAACTCCCTTGACATCGATGCTATGTATACAAACATTGACATCGAGAAGGGTATAAATTCTATCCGTAGAGCATTCGTGAACTACCCAGACACCAACAGGCCAGACAGAGAAGTAATAGCTCTATTAGAGCTGAGTCTGAAAGGTAATGATTTTGAATTCGATGGCGAAATTTACCAACAAATTTGCGGCTGTGCGATGGGCAAGCGCTTTAGCCCATGTTTTGCCAATATTTACGTAGCAGAGTGGGAGGAGGAAGCGTTAGAAAAGTGTCCAAAACATCCCCTCATTTATCGCAGGTACCTTGATGACATTTTCATGATTTGGCAACACACAAAGGCAGAGTTTGATGAATTTTTCGAAATTCTGAACAATCACGATCCGAATATCAAATTAAAAGCAACCATTGACGAGATGTCCGTAGATTTCCTGGATGTAACTGTATATAAAGGTCTAAAGTATGAAACAACTGGCTACTTAGACTACAAAGTGTATTTCAAACCAACCGATTCGCATCAGCTATTGCACAAAAAATCTTTCCATCCACCACATACTTTTAAAGGAATAGTTAAATCACAAATAATCCGTTTTCACAGGAATTCTAGTGATGAAAAATTTTTTGAAGAAGCGTGCTCTACCCTATTCAAAGCCCTCAAACCACGAGGTTACTCCTCACGATTCTTGCGCAAAATCAAATCTGAAACATTAGACGGCTTGGAATCCATTCCAGATAATGCCTCAAATCGTCGGCCTACCAAAATTTCTCACAATCGTCCTATTATAGGTGTAGGCGAATCTCGCAAATGCGGAAAGAAAAGGTGCAAGTTAGATGAATTTCTCCCAAACCAGAATACTTTCACGAGCTTTCAGAACAAAAGCAAGTTCCAACTTCAGTCTAATCTAGATTGTGACTCTGAAAATGTTATTTATCTAATTTCATGCAAATTGTGCCAAAAACAGTATGTCGGCGAAACCAAATGTCCATTAAGATGGCGGGCAACTCGACACCTCTCAGATATTAGGCTAGAGGAAGACACACATGTTTCCGAACATTTTAATCTTCCTGACCATTTAGTCCTTCGTGACTTTGAAATTATGCCGATTGAACAGCCGCCCCTTTCAGATACGGCAGAAGAAACTGATAAACAAAGAAAACTTCGAGAATCGTTTTGGATTAAAGAACTCGAAACACAGTGGCCAAGGGGAATAAACTCGGACCCAGGCTTATCTGATCAACGTGACAAAATTCCATTCATTCTGACCTATAATCGGAAAAACGTTGAAATTTCCAAAATTTTGAAAGATGAGTATCAAAACCTACAGGAGAAACTGAAACAACCCTTTAACAAGCGACCAGTAATTGCGTTCAAGAAAAATCCGAATCTACGTGACATCTTGGTAAAAGCAAAACTCAAATAGCTATCCATAATATCCATCTCAATCATTCAACATTAACCCTTGCATGATGGTCAGCCAAAAACGGTCAATTTAGTGATCTTGGGCAATGTCCATTTGCCGGCGGGGATTGGAGTATTTTTGAAAATTTACCACTGTAATGACTGGCTCGGGAACCGAGACAGTCGTTCCAGTGGTGTATTCTCGGGAATGACCTTGTCTGTGCCTGCAAATGTACATTAAATAAGTAAGCGCATATTTGGATTTTACTGAACAAATTTAACCAGTAAAGGGTTAACATTAATGCCATATGGCTTTCCTCAAACAAAATGACAAATCTCAGGCAGTAGGATAAACCAAAATATCTTAAATTTTTGAATTTTTTCAATTATTGAAGATTCTGAGCCAGTGCGTTGACAATATTGACTACATACTTGCGAGTGCCAGTTCTGTTATTTTACTGCCTTGTAAAAACATAACTTATATATCCGTCGACACCGTCAGGCAGTCTGTCGGTCTTTCAGTGGAGAGACTTATATACCAAATTCTACAATCATTCCCGGATTCACTCTCCTGCTTCTCCACTCATTCACTGGTCCACCCGCCTAACCATCCATCAGCTCCTGTCAATCCACCCATGCATTCACTGGTCTGGCTGTCACATGGTCCACTTGTCCGTCAGTCCGTTTGCCCATCCCTCCCGCTACTCTGCCGTCCCACTGCCCGTCTGTCCATCTCGAACTCCCACTCCTGCACCTTCTCCAGCCGATCCCCGCTCTATCCTTCTCTCCTACCCATCCATCATCCAGCCTCTCATCCATCCATGGGGGTGGGGCGGGGGGGGGGGGTGTAATGTGAATGGTGTGTGCGTGCGTACATGCGTGCCTGCGTGTATACATGTGCCTACGTGTGTACATGTGTGTACGTGCGTACATGCGTGCGTGTGTAAATGTGGGTACGTGCATGCGTGCGCGTGTATGTGTGTGTGTGCGTGTGTGTGTGTGAGCGTGCGTGCGTGCGTGTGGGTGGATGGGTGGATGGATGGTCCTACCCCTCTATCCAGCCATGCCCACTCTATTCTTCCTTCCTTCCCATCCCTCATTCCATCTCCACATCGGGATGGATGGATGGATCTTTCCCATCCCTCCTTCCCTCCCTTCCATGGATGGATGGAAGAATGGATGGATGAATGGATGGATGGTTTGATGTATGGGTGGGTGGATGGTGGGATGGATGGATGGATCCTGCCCATCAATCATCCCCAATCCCCTTCCTTCCATGGGTGTGTGGGATGGATGGATGGATGGATGGATGGATGGATGGATGGATGGATGGATGGATGGATGGATGGATGGATGGATGGATGGATGGATGGATGGATGGATGGATGGATGGATGGATGGATGGATGGATGGATGGATGGATGGATGGATGGATGGATGGATGGATGGATGGATGGATGGATGGATGGATGGATGGATGGATGGATGGATGGATGGATAGTCCTCCCCCTCTATCCAGCCATGCCCACTCCATTCTTCCTTCCTTCCCATCCCTCATTCCATCTCCACATCGGGATGGATGGATGGATGGATCTTTCCCATCCCTTCTTCCCTCCCTTCCATGGATGGATGGATGAATGGATGGATGAATGGATGGATGAATGGATGGATGGTTTGATGTATGGGTGGGTGGACGGTGGGATGGATGGATGGATCGTGCCCATCAATCATCCCCAATCCCCTTCCTTCCATGGGTGTGTGGGATGGATGGATGGTTGGTTGGTTGGTTGGATGGATGGATGGATGGATGGATGGTTGGTTGGTTGGTTGGTTGGTTGGTTGGTTGGATGGATGGATGGATGGATCCTTCCTCCCTCTCTCCGACTAGGCTCTATTCTTCCTTTATGCCCGTCCCCATCCCACCTCCCCATCCTTCCCGCCTCCCCATCCTTCCATGGATGGATGGGGGCGTGGGATGGATGGATGGTTGGATGTCTGGATGGATGGATGGTTGGATGGATGGATGGATGGATGGATGCCACTCACTCACATAAAATTAAGGGAGCTGAATACTACTTTCTTTCTACATGTATGAACAAAGTTTAAATATTAACACTGCAGTGGCCTTTCCGGTGTGGTGAACAAAATTCTATAAAATGACAAAATATGTCCTCCAAACTTGATTAATTTTTTCGGCATCAAATGATCAAAAGGAATCAAAAGGCAAAATTGAGTGTCCCAACAAAAGCATATAACACCTTTGAATGATCGGTTCATGATCTCGTGAAGGAAACACTACTCACTTATCAATCCAATTCGGAAGAGTAAAATTTCACTAATCTGTGTGGAGTGAAACCAGTCCACTAATCATTGGCTTTATTAATGATGTTTGTGATAAACCCGAATCAAAGGAAATTCAAACCTTGCACAAAGTTCAATTGTTCAAATTAAACCATAGAGTAGTTTTTCAAAGGAGATTGAGTAATTCAGTAAACGTATATAAAGCTGTCTATACTGAAGGACTGACAGATTTGTCATACAGGCTACTGATGAAGCACATCCATGTGAAATGCATTTAGCCAATTGACGGTGTCCATAATTACTGTGAGTAACTTATAATATTGCGTATTGTATTGTTGTATTGTTAACCCTTGCATATTACATGTTAATTCTATAATTTGTCTTTCAGGTGTAAGTAATATATTGGTTCAATTTGTAGTTGATGTGAATGAATTTGTGTGCTTGAATTTGAGTTTGCCTGATCGAATCGTTCTTACCTGCTCAACTGCCTGTCTGATTGCTAGTTAGATTGAACGATTGTCTGTCTGAATGGCTATTGCGAGGAAGAATGGTCGTAGGAAGAATGGAGATGGTAAAGGGGGTTCATCTGCGCATGCGCGCCTGGTAAAGCTGTATTACCAAATAATCCAGTGCTTCCACCATATTGCTACGCTACGTAGGCATTTAGATGCCGAAACTCTCCCTGATGGGCTTAGCAGGAAGGTGGAAGAGCTGAATGGATTTTGTAAGCCAGCTATACCAAATGATGACATCTACTTTGCCATCTGGAATGTGAATTTTGAGTGGGCAAAATCTACCATTAAGGCCATGTTAAATCACTATAATGAACAACTTGGTAGTATTAGAACTGAAGTAGTCCTCACACAGGCAATGCCACATTTAGACCTAGGTCGTGCTAAATCCAATGCTATACGCTGGGCAAAAAACAATTATAATAGAAAGCTCGACATTAATGCGATTAGTTCTTTTTACGATTTTGTGCGACCGATAGATCCATCTCAGCAACCAATTCAAAATCTCGCACAAGCCACGCCTCTGGTCATGATACCAACTGTGGCCCCACAATCACAAATGAAAAAACGCCTCAGATCACCTGAAACTTCGCCGCCAGTCACAAAACGAGTAGACAATAAAACCTCTCCATTGCTACCATTCGATTCTGGCCCTAGAGATATGCTATTTGAAGCATCATTAATCCCACTACCTGACTCTCCACTAGGCAATCTAAATGACCCAAACGAATATCCGCCCTTGCCACAGAGGGAAAGGGTTAATGGTAGCAAATCTGGTCCACGGACTGGCGCTTCTCAGAAATCCCCCAAGAGCAGTCAACCATCGGGTCTCAAGACCCCATCCCCAACAGGGAAACTGCCACAGCCCAGCTTCTCTCCAACTCCAGGTCCAAGTAATGCACCGGAGGTGCGTCCTATTAAATTTGCAAATAGACCCCAACAACCCACCATGTTGGAGAGAAACATTTTTTGGAAATTTCGTCATGAAATCGAAAACAAAATTGACTGGCGACTACCTGTTCTCACGAACAAAGTACTCATCTTTGGAGCTTCGAACCTGAGTCGCATTAATGTTGAGCCCCACCCTGAAACGCAAGTTGCCTGCTACCCAGGAGCTAAATTGTGTCATGCTAGAGGACTAATTCAAAAGTACACTGGATCATTTAAACCAGAGAAAATAGTGATCAACATTGGCATTAATGATATGAATGAACCCATCTCTAGTTCAAAACATAGATTAATGCTGCTTCTCAGTGCGATTAAGTCCAAATTCCCAAAGACTGCGATTTACTTCGCAAAACTTAACTATTCAAGTCGGTTGACAGCTCAGCAGAAGTTGGCGATTCAGTCCATCAATTCGACGGCTGAATCATCAAAATCTGTGACTGTCATTCCTGCACTTAGACTCTCCGAATTTAATGTTGTTAAGGATAACATTCATTGGACTGAGAAGACAGCTAACTCGATGTATTCTGCCTGGCTTAAATTCCTAAATTTAAACTAGACAAGGGCCAGGGTAACATCCGCCCGGAAACAGGACTGGGCAGTAATATTGTCAATTTAACTGGCTCCCCATTATGTGAAGCAGAGCAGTCACTGCTCAATTTTGGTCTTACATTTGTCCCAACACCAAAACCTAAAACAGGTTTGGATGCTCTTTTAGATAATGGCTGTATGGAAACATCTGAATTTAGTCACCGTATTAAGTTAGCAGACTTCTTTCGTAACTCTAATAGTAACATTCCACCATTCATTGAAAAAACTGGCTGGGCACCAAACGTAAAAATCCTGGACCCAGCGATCGGTGAAAGCATAGAACTCTTTTCAGAACGTGTTAAAAATTCTAAATTCCCTAATGATCAACCAAATTTACCCTATGAGGAACGCCAGGCCTTAATTGAATTGTCTAAAAACAGCGAAATTGTCATCAAACCTGCAGATAAAGGGTCAGCGACTGTAATAATGCTTAAAGATAACTATAAACGTGAAGCACAACGACAACTTAGTAACCCAAAGCATTACCAGAAACTAAGCAAACCACTTTGGCAAAATAATTGCAGCAAATTTAATGAGATTCTTCAAAAATTGCTCGATAGCAAGAAGATCACCGAAAAGCAACATAAGTATCTCTTTGCTAAACTTGAGTCAAAACCACGGACTTTCTATCTTTTGCCAAAAATTCATAAACCCATAGATTCGTGGTTGGACACAATGTCACCGCCCGGGCGACCTATAATCTCTGATTGTGGCTCAGAATCCTACAGAATCAGTGAATACATCGATTACCATCTACAGCCAATAGCAAATAGACACCCCAGCTTCTTGAAAAACACAGAAGACTTCTTATCACAGGTCTCTGAGACCTGGATACCTCCAAATTCATTCTTGGTCACGCTTGACATCGATGCTATGTATACAAACATTGACATCGAGAAGGGTATAAATTCTATCCGTAGAGCATTCGTGAACTACCCAGACACCAACAGGCCAGACAGAGAAGTAATAGCTCTATTAGAGCTGAGTCTGAAAGGCAATGATTTTGAATTCGATGGCGAAATTTACCAACAAATTTGCGGCTGTGCGATGGGCAAGCGCTTTAGCCCATGTTTTGCCAATATTTACGTAGCAGAGTGGGAGGAGGAAGCGTTAGAAAAGTGTCCAAAACATCCCCTCATTTATCGCAGGTACCTTGATGACATTTTCATGATTTGGCAACACACAAAGGCAGAGTTTGATGAATTTTTCGAAATTCTGAACAATCACGATCCGAATATCAAATTAAAAGCAACCATTGACGAGATGTCCGTAGATTTCCTGGATGTAACTGTATATAAAGGTCTAAAGTATGAAACAACTGGCTACTTAGACTACAAAGTGTATTTCAAACCAACCGATTCGCATCAGCTATTGCACAAAAAATCTTTCCATCCACCACATACTTTTAAAGGAATAGTTAAATCACAAATAATCCGTTTTCACAGGAATTCTAGTGATAGAAAAAATTTTGAAGAAGCGTGCTCTACCCTATTCAAAGCCCTCAAACCACGAGGTTACTCCTCACGATTCTTGCGCAAAATCAAATCTGAAACATTAGACGGCTTGGAATCCATTCCAGATAATGCCTCAAATCGTCGGCCTACCAAAATTTCTCACAATCGTCCTATTATAGGTGTAGGCGAATCTCGCAAATGCGGAAAGAAAAGGTGCAAGTTAGATGAATTTCTCCCAAACCAGAATACTTTCACGAGCTTTCAGAACAAAAGCAAGTTCCAACTTCAGTCTAATCTAGATTGTGACTCTGAAAATGTTATTTATCTAATTTCATGCAAATTGTGCCAAAAACAGTATGTCGGCGAAACCAAATGTCCATTAAGATGGCGGGCAACTCGACACCTCTCAGATATTAGGCTAGAGGAAGACACACATGTTTCCGAACATTTTAATCTTCCTGACCATTTAGTCCTTCGTGACTTTGAAATTATGCCGATTGAACAGCCACCCCTTTCAGATACGGCAGAAGAAACTGATAAACAAAGAAAACTTCGAGAATCGTTTTGGATTAAAGAACTCGAAACACAGTGGCCAAGGGGAATAAACTCGGACCCAGGCTTATCTGATCAACGTGACAAA
>CM067364.1:64783077-64784961 GCA_034401795.1 Chaetoderma sp. LZ-2023a
AACTCTAATAGTAACATTCCACCATTCATTGAAAAAACTGGCTGGGCACCAAACGTAAAAATCCTGGACCCAGCGATCGGTGAAAGCATAGAACTCTTTTCAGAACGTGTTAAAAATTCTAAATTCCCTAATGATCAACCAAATTTACCCTATGAGGAACGCCAGGCCTTAATTGAATTGTCTAAAAACAGCGAAATTGTCATCAAACCTGCAGATAAAGGGTCAGCGACTGTAATAATGCTTAAAGATAACTATAAACGCGAAGCACAACGACAACTTAGTAACCAAAAGCATTACCAGAAACTAAGCAAACCACTTTGGCAAAATAATTGCAGCAAATTTAATGAGATTCTTCAAAAATTGCTCGATAGCAAGAAGATCACCGAAAAGCAACATAAGTATCTCTTTGCTAAACTTGAGTCAAAACCACGGACTTTCTATCTTTTGCCAAAAATTCATAAACCCATAGATTCGTGGTTGGACACAATGTCACCGCCCGGGCGACCTATAATCTCTGATTGTGGCTCAGAATCCTACAGAATCAGTGAATACATCGATTACCATCTACAGCCAATAGCAAATAGACACCCCAGCTTCTTGAAAAACACAGAAGACTTCTTATCACAGGTCTCTGAGACCTGGATACCTCCAAATTCATTCTTGGTCACGCTTGACATCGATGCTATGTATACAAACATTGACATCGAGAAGGGTATAAATTCTATCCGTAGAGCATTCGTGAACTACCCAGACACCAACAGGCCAGACAGAGAAGTAATAGCTCTATTAGAGCTGAGTCTGAAAGGCAATGATTTTGAATTCGATGGCGAAATTTACCAACAAATTTGCGGCTGCGCGATGGGCAAGCGCTTTAGCCCATGTTTTGCCAATATTTACGTAGCAGAGTGGGAGGAGGAAGCATTAGAAAAGTGTCCAAAACATCCCCTCATTTATCGCAGGTACCTTGATGACATTTTCATGATTTGGCAACACACAAAGGCAGAGTTTGATGAATTTTTCGAAATTCTGAACAATCACGATCCGAATATCAAATTAAAAGCAACCATTGACGAGATGTCCGTAGATTTCCTGGATGTAACTGTATATAAAGGTCTAAAGTATGAAACAACTGGCTACTTAGACTACAAAGTGTATTTCAAACCAACCGATTCGCATCAGCTATTGCACAAAAAATCTTTCCATCCACCACATACTTTTAAAGGAATAGTTAAATCACAAATAATCCGTTTTCACAGGAATTCTAGTGATAGAAAAATTTTTGAAGAAGCGTGCTCTACCCTATTCAAAGCCCTCAAACCACGAGGTTACTCCTCACGATTCTTGCGCAAAATCAAATCTGAAACATTAGACGGCTTGGAATCCATTCCAGATAATGCCTCAAATCGTCGGCCTACCAAAATTTCTCACAATCGTCCTATTATAGGTGTAGGCGAATCTCGCAAATGCGGAAAGAAAAGGTGCAAGTTAGATGAATTTCTCCCAAACCAGAATACTTTCACGAGCTTTCAGAACAAAAGCAAGTTCCAACTTCAGTCTAATCTAGATTGTGACTCTGAAAATGTTATTTATCTAATTTCATGCAAATTGTGCCAAAAACAGTATGTCGGCGAAACCAAATGTCCATTAAGATGGCGGGCAACTCGACACCTCTCAGATATTAGGCTAGAGGAAGACACACATGTTTCCGAACATTTTAATCTTCCTGACCATTTAGTCCTTCGTGACTTTGAAATTATGCCGATTGAACAGCCACCCCTTTCAGATACGGCAGAAGAAACTGATAAACAAAGAAAACTTCGAGAATCGTTTTGGATTAAAGAACTCGAAACACAGTGGCCAAGGGGAATAAACATCGTCGTGTCG
>CM067364.1:64785461-64915461 GCA_034401795.1 Chaetoderma sp. LZ-2023a
GCCGGACCAAACCACGCCGGCGGTGCCATCTCCGCCACCTCCAGCTGGGGACGTGGAGCACCCGCACCGGCCGAACCGGGCGCTCCACGATTTACTCTCGGACCGCCTGACCCCGCGTCAGACCCAGCCAAGTCCTTCTGGGCAAGGAACTTAACCATCGTTTCGACGGACCACACTGCACAAACATTACACCTATGATCTATATTACACAGGGCACACATAACACAGACATGGTCCTTAAACATTACACGGACAAACTTATGGCAGTCGTCACATGATGGCGGGGCTGGCTTGGCCTATAAAATAAGCACAAACCTACAATAAACAAGCGGAACGAGACCCGGATGGAAGGCAGACAATTAATTTTCAAATAATTTGACTCATAAATTAACCGTAACCTCCCCGCACCCCACCCCGCCACGTTACAACAACGATCGCATTGATTATGACGACAAGTACGCGGCGGGCACAACACACCCATAATAGATCCTCCAGGATGTGTAACGGCTCCAGGAATCATATCGCATAGCATTCAGGGTATATTTACTAATCAATATAAATTATACTCCTAACGAACGCAGCACGATATGTGAAGAAAACAACAAAATGTATAACAAAACTGCTGTCTCACACGGTAAAACCGCAGACCACACATCTACTCAAGAATTTTGAAACCACCGATCATTGCAAACCGATCGTGATCGCACGTAAACTTGATCATTCTAAAGTTTCCGGTACCATTTTTAGTACGCAGCACCCAGAATAAGATGCGCGAATTAATGAAAAATTTTTCTTCACATAAACATCCGAGCGACCGGGTGTGACGTCACCCGCTCGGATTCTACGGAGAACGACGTCAGCCGATATTCGTGTTAGAAATACCGTAGCAAACACCTATTTTCATATCTGCCGATCGCCTGTTGGGGTTTAAAGAAGGCGATCGTCTGGCATATATCGTTGTTAGCACACGTCCCAGATTCTATGGGGACAGAAATTGGAACATGCGACACAACGAAATTTAGAGACCTAAGTCTTTTAACTATGGATAATAAAGAACAATACAACCTGGTTGTCTTGGGCGGTATTCTCCATAGTCCTTAGTTAATCCTTTCAGAACACACAAACTATCACTGATTAAAGACTTAGATTATTTTAAAACACTAAAATCCTTAATGCAAAAAGCATGTATTGCTCTTGTCGCTATGCAAACAAGAATGAGCTCTATGGTAAACGGGTACTCGGCAGTTGGGAGCCGAGTACCCGGTTCCCAGGAGTCGGTAAAGCTTTCTAAGTCTATAATCCTAGAGCCGCTGTCAGGGCCAGCTGTATATCAGAAGTAACAGAATGGTGAGTATTGATCGAAGGAGAAAGAGGAGAATCCTTAGATGAAGAAGCATCAGTAATGGGAGTGGAAAATGAAAACTCATAATACAGATGTTGCCAGCGAGACAGATAAAACTAGGAAAGCTGCCATTAATATCCCAACATGGTCTGGGTACCAGTCAGCAATCAATGAACTGATGCTTGTAACGAGAATAGGAACACCTCAATTACTTGCTGCCCCAGCACATAAATGCCAGACATTGCTGACAGTATCGATGCAGATTCAATGAATTCATACTAAACTGGTGGGTGCCTTAGGGAAAACCGTAATTTCGCCCGACTTACAAGTGGGACTGTACAAACCAGCAAATCAACTTCGAATGGCTCGTCAAGATATGGGGCACTTGCTTCTTCGGGCAGGAGAGCTTAATACTGTTATGGCACAATTATATTTTGTCGGTACCTATGTATGGATTAGTGACTGTCAAACAAATTCTAGATGGAAAGCATGTGACACGCGAACAGACGCACATATGGTGGCACTACAATCTCTGTTCACCTTGTATTAAGTGGCCTTCCTCAGAGAGTATCCTCAGCTGCTAGTTCCAATCACGAAAACTGCAAAGAACCTCGACAAAGCGTTTCGAGAAGACAACAGTGAGAATATAAATCAAGCACATTCACAAATTTTCCATGCAATAGAATCATTGCAAATAATACAGAAGATGAGTGAGTCTGATGCACTAAAGGGAGCCGGGCCTCTCTTTTATATTATGCGTCAGTACATGCAGATGGTGATAGAAATGATTATCCTTATCAAAGCAGTACGCACAGGAGACTAGGAGCTCCATTTGGTTGCCCTTGAGAGGTTACCGTGCCCTCGAGAGGTTCACAAAGTACGTTTTCGCACATAATCGCCTTAACTATGCACGCATTATTCCCCTCTACCTTGCAGGTAGCAAATCGCTCAATGGATCCTGAAATTTATGAGAAATTCCTTGAAGGTAACTGGGTTGTGAACAAGAATTCATAGCATTTTGTGCTCTCGGTACTGACCATGCCCGTGAGCAGAGTAACAGATCCATGAAAGTGTTCGCTGGTTTAGTGGGACTTACCTTGAAACCATCTGCTAGAACCATCTTTTTTATGTCTCCAGAACTTGCTAGGCTTGCTACAGAAACTCAACGAATGGCTGGGGTCAATTTACCTAAGCGGACCCAGCATCATGGCATCTCTTCTAATGTACTGGAACGTCAGAAAAGGAACATTCAAGATGTTATTGCAATATTTAGAAGTTTTACGAATCCGTTTTACTGCTGAGACTGGTACCTTATTCAACTTGGTCACCAAGTCAGTTACTCCAAAAGAGGGCAGCGAAAATTTCTACAGACAAAGCAAGATTGGCACCAAACTATTTGCCACATTTGTATCAAAGCGTATCCAGAAAGGAGATACCAGTATATGGTCACCAATGAAGAAGCAGAAATTGGCCACTTGGAAGAGCACAGTGAAAAATGTTAAAATAGCAGCGAAAGAGAGTGTTCCAACTCCAGGAGGACCGATCAGTGTTTGCGCATTTATTAGTATTGTGTCAATCAAGGCCTAAGATCTATTTGAAGGGTGCTATTGGTAAACATGAATTCTCTGTGGTTCCACGATCAATGTTTGCTGCTGATGGATGTATGCCTCATTATTCAATGAAGAGCAGCTTGATGAACATCTTAAAGGAATTACCTGCAGGTGAGAACCCGCAAGCGAACAAAACAAATCAGAACATCTTTGATCTCGACAACCAACCACCGTGTTCTGCTGAAGAGACAGGAGATGCTATGGTTGACTTGTCGATGCTATGGCTGACGTTCAATCATTGGGTAAACCAGATGCAATAAAAACTGTTCCCATCTAGCAGACTACTTCATTAGCCATGTGATAAAGAAGTACGGCAATTATGACGAGGTACGCTTGATTTTCTTTTATCGGTACGACGTGTCAAATTCATTAAAGATTGCAACTCGCCTTAAGAAACAAGGCGGCCATCTAGCCGTTTTTTTACCATATAACTGATACAACAAACATTGCCAAATTGCCTATGAGAAAACTGCTTTCACACACAAAGAGAAAGCTGCAATCGACCACATATCTTGCGGATAAGATAATGCAAAGCGAACATCTACATCTGTGTTTGATTGCTGCATATGGAGACAAGTGCATAGGTAAACGCAAGGATATAACCCACCTACACAGTGAACAAGAAGAAGATGGCACAAAGCTATGGTTGCATACTGTGGATAGGGTTGCAAAATTTCCGGACTCTTTAAAGCTGGCAAATTTCCATGGGAATTGGAGGAATTTTCAGGAGAATTCTGGGAAACATCAGCAACGTTACTTTCTTCGCATTTATACCATATACCAACGTTTTACTAGTAGTATTACTCATGACGTGGGTCATAAACTATCTTAGATAGTTTGCATCAACTTTAAATCATTTGTTTCAAAGATACAAAATGTGATTCAAGACAATAAATGTCAGGTTCACATTTTATGAAAGGTTGTGTAGTTACTAAAAGCTTTGAATATGTGAGAGTAAGAAATGAAACATTCTATTTAAACCATTGAAGGACACATACATTTACTGAACTGTTTTTGTTTGCTTCAATGGATTTCAGATTGCGTCTAATGGCAATACGTTTACCAGCCTCACTCTGACAATGCGCATCAATGAGGAAGTGTATCAATGTGCGACGTTCCTTCTGAACCATAAAGACGACCTGTCCACCATGTAGCAGACATATGTATATTCCTCTTTCCACAGCCCATTTTTTACGCATTTGGCCAAGATTACTGTAGTAGGTAGCTATCCAGGTATAAGTTTTGTCCACTTGCTCAGTACAGTAACTCCTTTATACCCAGAATCTAGCACGTTGATAGCAGCATGGATTGGCTTCATGTGGAACGCTACTCGCTCTGTAATGAAAGTGTCAATTGAGGGTTGTGTCCTAGAACACACGGGACTTGTATTACTCGATAGTACTTCTCGTCCACCCATTTGTCCATCTATGCATTTGATTCATCGAAGAGATTTTTTTTAACTTGCACTGACATTTTCTTTCTATTCGGCATAAAAGAAAATGTCATAATTTTGTTTGTACATTTTCGCCGGAGATATCTTATTTGAAATACTTAAAATTTGTCAACATTTTCTTATATGGACCATATCTCTTGAAAGTTGGTAAGTGTTATGTTTTAACCCTTTCACGACGAAGCCGGCCAAACCCGGCCTCTCTACTGGTCTTTGGGAATGCCCATTTGCAGGCCAAGAGAAGAATATTTTTGAAATTTTACCACTGGAATGACTGGCTCGATAACCAAGCCAGTCATTCCAGTGGTAAAATTTAAAAAAACAGTCTTCTATTGGCCTGCAAATGGACATTCAGTAAGTAAATACTTTGATTTTTTAAACAAATTTGGTCAGTAAAGGGTTTAATGAATGTATTTCACATTGCATCATAGACACAGCGTAGTGAATTGGTTTTAGCAGAATCTGTCCATATTCACCAGAGTTATCTTTCTTGCAAAAATTGCGGTCCTTTGAAAATATGTTTACTTATGGATAAGTTGAAAACGCCTTGATATAATTATACCATGAATGTTTTATGAGCATATGCTGAGATTCACTAAAACTAAAACTCTTGTTATAGTGCTCATAAGGCAGAAAGTAAATTTTCTTTATTTTGCTTCGATATGACAATAGATTTTGAAGATTATCACGCTAAATCTTTGCTATTGCAGTGGCAGTTGGTTGAAGCATCATAATGTTCAAGATAACTGTCTTGATTTCGTTATCACTCAGATGCTTCATGATCGCTACATGTAATCCGAAAAGCGACTCATTCTCATACAGCAGACAATTATACACTTTCTGCATTAAAGTCCCACGGGATACCACATGCCCCTGCACTATATGGTAAAAATAGTTACAAGCCTATAGTAGTAAGGTATGTAAAATAACTAGCTAACTGATAATCTATATCAAATACTGATTTCGATTTTACCAAATTAGTACAATTTTGAACACGATGTAAATGTTTTGTTGGTTAATTTGAACATAAGGCATTAGGCAGCAGTGTCTTCCAATCCAACTATGTTCGAAACAGTCAATAGCACGTTTTATTTTGTTGAAACATGGTAAGTTACTTCTAAGCTGTACTGTAGAATTCTTAATCATAGTCTCATAATATACCATCCGCACAATAGTCACTGCTACCAGGGTGAGGGTCGGCCAAAGAAATAATCGGCATCGATCCATCCCAAGATAAATAGTTAAATACCATATATTATGACATATTGCTGACATCTGGCTCACTTAAGCTAGAGTTACTTGTGGATTCAGAGTTCTCAGATTTCTGTATTTCTCTCAGCCCGTTATTGAACGACACACGTTTGAGTGTCAGAACACTAAGTTCGGCTGAGAACGATGTCATTTGCTGACCAGCACACCGAGCTCAGCTTACGTGAACCCAGCTCAATCCGGACTTCAGGTCTGATTCAATCATTTTCGCAATGTATTTTCAAGTGAAAACACTAAAATGCTCCCGCAGCAGATACAAAGTTTGAATAACCCATATGAAGATGACGCCACTGTATATATAAGAATTATTTTCTAAATAAATCGATCGCGTGACCCGATTGTTATTATTAGCCTGTTAAATTCACATGCTAGTCTTAAAGGGTTAGTTTAAGACACAAAGGGGTGAAAAAAAGATTCTACTTTCAACAGTCTATCAAGCGTGTGTTAAATATTTAACATCATGTGAGTACACGCAGGGTAATCATATCGCGCCCTCGGGTCACCAAAATTGAAAAGGCAATCACAGCTATTAGAAAGAGTTCAACGCCGAGCAACAAAACTCTTCTCCTGCAAATCAGAGAGTATAGCTACACTGAACAACGTCAAGCCTTAAATCTAATGCCACTGAAACGTAGACGGTTTTGTGGAGATTTAATCAAAGCATTTAAGCTCATCAGAGATCTATATAATATTAATAAAGACTACTTTTTCGAACCAACCAGTATTGCGCAGACCAGACACCATAATTTCAAGCTCAACATAAAACGCAGCAACAAAGATATTCGTAATTACCTTTACGCTAACAGAGTGGTACCACATTGGAATTCACTGCCAGTGACAATAGCCGAGGCGACAACAGTCGAATCATTCAAGAACAAACTAGATATCTACGTCAAAGAAAGAACATTTGAATTTAACTGAACTGGCCATGCGTATACATTTATCAATCCATCACGAAATCTAACTTCATTTCTGCCAATACAGTAAGATGATCTTGGAGTATAAACAAGAACATTCTCGTTGGCGATTCCAATTACCAGTAGATATGTTTCTGTTTTCCACGTCCACATGTTTGTGGTAGCATGAGGAAACATTAGCGCAGAAAAGGAGACTCGGATAGCGATAAACCCAGAAAATGATAACAACAGCAATACGACCAGCTACGACTTTCAATGGTCAACATGTAACCAAATGCTAGGTGCAGCAGGGTGTAACCAGTTTCAGTTTTCTTTATTTCACTCAGTCCGTTATTAAACGGAATATGAGGGTACATAAATCAATAAACATGTGACGGTAGAGATCTGTATACATGAGAGTACTGCAATTATTATTATTATTATTATTATTATTATTATTATTATTATTATTATTATTATTATTATTATTATTATTATTATTATTATTATTATTATTATTATTATTATGATGATGATGATGTTGATGCCGCCGCTTAAGGAGTAGCAGTAGCAGTAGCAATAGCAGCAGCAGCAGTAGCAATAGCAATAGCAATAGCAATAGCAATAGCAATAGCAATAGCAATAGCAGCAGCAGCAGCAGTAGCAGTTGTTGTTGTTGTTGTTGTTTTTGTTGTTGTTTTTCTTGTTGTCGTTGATAACAAATTTATTGTTGTTGTTGTTGTTCTTGTTGATGATGTTGATGTTGATGTTGTTGTTGTTGTTGTTGATGTTGTTCTGTTGCTTTTTGTTTTGAAAATCGTAAGTATTTACACATCCTGCTTAGTATCGGTCTATTACATATTGCGAATAGACCTTTGGTTTTTTCAAATGTATTCTCCCTTATATAATAATGAGGTATATATCTGTGTCTTTCTCTCACATATTTCTGACAGTGGAAGAGAAAATGAGTGCAGGCGGCACACCGCGGCTAACGTGCAGGAAACACGCATCTACAGCACAGCATTTTCACAACACAGACCTAAAGTCTTAAATCCAATGTCACTGAAATATGGACTGTTTCGAGGAGACATAATTAACCAACAATATCCAATTCATTTAAGAACGAACTAGATATCTACTTCAAAGAAGGAATTTGAATTTGACTGAGCAAGCCAGACTATATAAAACATAATGAGGCAATAACAAGCCGATGGCTTATGACTCGTAAGGTGATGGTGATAAAATAATGACGTAATGACGTCACGAAAAACCTCGGGAACAAACCAACCTTGATAAATTGCACTATTCATCAGCAAAATCAGACAAATTTATCAAATCAACTGATAAAACATTGAAACATCTATACCGTTTGTTCGAATATCCATCAAACAAGACGAAAATACGTACACCGAGTCGTGTGATTGTTGTAAATAAAACAAGGGAAAAAGTTGTATTTTTATTCAGCCGAGGACAGTCACGCATAACCGGCGTCATCACCTACGTCGCGAGCCGTTTCGTGATTGGTCGAAGCTCCTAATGCTTTCTTCAGAAGAAGAGAATGGACGCGATCCCCAAATATCTCCAAAAGGTGTTTCTTCAATGTTTAAAAGGCTAAATTGATAGCGTTGTCTGTCCACGGTTCAATCCGCAAACACTTTATTTGTATATAAGGCCGATGAATGGTGGAGGAATCACGTTTTAGCTATGGCCCGCCCATCTTTAGCTAAGCTCCACCCACAATTCGCCCGTGCGGGGATCGATGGATCGATCCCTGAAATCACTGACTATCAATTTCAGAAAATTATACAGGTAAGTTGTTGAATATTTTGAAACTATGACAGCAACATCGCCCAGTCAAATTAGTTTCAAAATATTCAACAGCATCTTTATTAAATAGTAAACACATACAATTCGTACAACAACGCATAGTCCGTAATTAATTAAGCGCTCACGACGAACTTATCTACGTCATTCATGACGTAATTGATCTGTACGTCACGTAGTTGATTATGACGTCATATGATTGGTGGATAAACTGGAAAGTTCCATGTCTGTTATAGCTCCCTTGTCCTTTCCTTTAATGACCCAGCTTTACCAATAAAAATGACAAATGTGAAAAGGTGAATTACTATTTGCAGAAGAATATTTTGAACATTTCCCACGGGAATGACTGGCTCGGTTGCTGGGTCAGTCGTTCCAATGGTACATTTAAAAAAATATTTTTTTTGGCTTGTAGATTGATCTTTCTGTTAGGATTGACCAGTAAAGTTACTGTATTGAACATTTTAAAATGAACGATTGTTTTGAAATTGATATCTTTGAAACTTTGTTATGAGTATATGATGATTTTATGTGGAAGGTCAATAAACGCCAGTAATGCATAATGTATTAGTTAGTGGTAACTTTAACTCGTTCGTCCATAGATGACTGATAGTTCAACGTCATAGAATTCATTCTCTATATGTGCTGATGATTACTACTAGATTAGAAAAAACTTGACACCTTCGGCACATTCTGATTCTGGGGATTCAATGTTCAAAGTATAAAAATCGATTTGCTTAACCAGTGGGTGGAGCAAGTGGGCGGGGAATAGCTAGAAATGGAGTCCTCTATTAATTTAACCTGTTAACCATCGAATTTTATTCAAGAACATTTCAATTTTCTAATAGAAAATGCCCATTTGCACACCAAGAGAAGACTATTTTAGAAAATTTGCCACTGGAATGAATGACTGGCTCGGTTATCGAGCCAGTCATTCCAGTGGTAAATTTTCAAAAACAGTCTTCTCTTGGTCTGCAAATGGACGTTTCTCACGACCACTGCAGAAGTAATTTTTGGTTGTTATGGGTGTTAAATGGTTCCAGATATTCAAAATAATTTCCTGTATGTTTCTGTTGCTTTCGAGATACTGAGATTTTTACCACGCGTTATCCTCTTTAACGTTGTCACTTAAAACGGCGTTGGCCGACTACGTTTACACTAAACTCATAGCTAATGGAGTCGATAATTATCGTGTCATGAGTAACCGGGTAGACGAGTGTAATGTAAATAGTTAACAAATATTACACTAATGGACATATGACATGACAACATGTTCCAGTTAAATTGGTTTCAAAATATTCAACAGCTGTCCAGGATAGTTGCCTTGAAATTGAAATACTGGTATTTCAAGTGTTAAATACTGGTATTTCAAGAGTTAAATACCGGAATTGCAAGTCTTAAAGTGTATGGGCTGGATATGCATGTTCTAGATATAATCTTAGACTCAAATGTTTAAAAGAATGTGTAATTATTGAAATTGGAAGATGACAAATAACAGTGAAAGAATGGATTAACCAGTGTAATTGTGCCAACTTTGTGAACATTGAACACCTGAGTTGGAGCTTGAACGGGAATTAGTTACTAGTCTGATATGAAGAACATTTTCTACACGAGTATGCCAATGTTTTACTTGATGTTGGGATGACTAAATCTAATTTAACGCGCAGAAACTGATTTTACTGACATATGTGGATTCGTTACACAATTTTCGCAAATCCATACCTCCATTTGACATTTTATATAACCTATTCACTCCGCTAATATGCATAGAAGAGTGTGGTGACATACTAATCTAAACACTAACTAAACAATTAACATGGAAACCAGAGCTGTGAACCAGTCAGACACCTTACCAGAGAATAGCGAGTACGGTAAATCATGGATGTTTATGTTTCTCCGGTCCGCTTATCTGGGCATATTTTCTCTGGCTGTATTAAGCAACGGTATTGTTATGGCACTATTTATCAGATCACGTAAACTTAGAAAATACGAGAATGCATTTTTGGCAAACTTAGCTTTAGGTGAATTGACATTTTCAAGTTGTGCGTTTGCTGCAACTACAGTCGAGATGGTGACACGTACTCTGATAAAGGATTTAAATAATTCTGATTTTATGTGCATCGTTCTGGCGTGCCAACATTTGGCCGCTTTTTATCAACATCTATTTTCATTGGTACTGACAGTAGGAGACAGATTGCTCACGCTGACCTCTCCGCTTCACTATCGAGTGTGGCTCCAGGCTAAGCATATCTGTATCACAATAGCACTCGCCTTTCTAGTGTCTCAATTTCTGGGCTATATACCAGCTATAATTAGATTCAAGCTGGACACTTGCGTTAATCCTCATGTTGGACTCTATATAAGCTTTGTATTGATGATCGTAGCATCTACATTTGTTATTGCTGCTTACGTCACTATTTGTAAAATCGCTGCTCGTTTGACCAATGGTCCTCCTACAACAACAACATCAGCTATGTTGCCCCAGACCTCTACCCGTCGTTATCAGCAAGAGCATACATACATTTCCAAAAGTATGAAGGCTTTGCTTACCATAACACTGCTTCAAGTTATCACCAGAATTCCACTTTTTGTTCTCATTATATTAAAACTGAAATTTTTGACTGAATCGGCACCCATGCCTGACTATGTGAACGATATGGCTGGGATAATAGCATTTCTTCCATTGGTGTGTGATCCTTGGATCTATATTTTAAGGAAAGCAGATTTCCGGTCAGAGATAAAGGCAACCTGGTGTTATCAATTCACCGTTCCAGAGTACCCACCTACCACATGACGTCATAATGAACTGCGTGACGTGTAGAATGACATCATAATGAATGATGTCATGAATGCCGTCGATAAGTACGTCACGAACGCATATTTGATGACGGTCTATGCGCTGTTGTACAAATTGTTTGCTTTTACTATTTAATAAATATTCTGTTGAATATTTTGAAACTAATTTGACTGGGCGCTGTTGCTGCCATAGGCAGCAACAGCACCCAGTCAAATTAGTTACAAAATATTCAACAGCTTCCCTGTATAGTTTTCAGGAAATTGATAGCTAGGGCATTCGGGGATCGATCAATCCCAACACGGCGAGGTGTGGGTGGAGCTTAGCTAGGGATGGGCGGGGCATAGCTAAAAATGGAAAGGTCCATTGTTCCCAGAGATATGAAAAAAAGTATCTCATGCCACATTAGCCTACCTAAACAGGCAGCCAAGTGTGAATTCAGGATCCTTATAGGAGACATTCTCATGTGTGTATTTGTTCCGCAAATATTTTCTGAATAAGTTTTTTAAGCCATATCACTCTAACAAGCCAACAGCTTTGTTTTATAAAACATTTTGTCTATAAACATGTTGTTTGTTGGTTTAATTCATCTATCACACGAAATAGACTCTGGAAACAAGAAATCACATGTTATAGAGATAGTTCATATTCAACACCTGTCTAAACGGCTACCTGCACATTCGATATTTGTATTCGCATATTCGATCCACAGGCGAGCTCACATTAGTAGTTATGGGGTGGGTGGTTGGGGGACGAGGGGATGAGATAGAGGCTTTTTGATTGGCTCTCAAAGGTCACATGATTTCGTGAGCGTGGAGCTTAATGGCGGTGAACTCTGTATCTTAGGGAAATATGTTGGTGTTTTCGTGCTGCCACTTCAACTGTTTTCGAATTCCACGGTTGTTTTCAAGGCCCCTGCAAAACATGCCTCTCTAGTGTATGCTGGACATCTATAAACTCATTTGAACCTAATTTTACGTTTGAAGAAACATTCTTGAAAAAAACTCGCGTTCGCACGAATTCCACTTAGCTGGGTATGAAGTGTGTGAGTATGAAGTACTCATTGCAACTCAAGCCTTAGAGATTTCACTAAGATTCTGAGTTACCCAAGCTCCCCCTTGAGCCTAGATCTGCTCGCTATGGAGGGAGGACTAACATACAGAAATTATTACACGAATGTTCAGATGACGAGACAATCGCTTATGTTGATCTATGCTCGTTATATCCAACAGTTTTGAAACGTGACAAAAATCCTTTAGATTTTCCTGAGATACCTTTATATAACTTTAGATTTTAATCCAGTTTCACCGGTATCTGAGCACATTGGGCTTATGAAGTGTGTTATCCTACCTCCAACACACCTGTATATTCCCTGTCTACCTCTTAAAATTAGGGATAGTATAATGGTTACACCCTGTCGAACATGTGCTAAATGGGTGCTAAGGTATGTGGTGTTCTCCTGAGATTAATTAAACTGTATAGCTAGGGTATAAAAAATTAGTTTCGATTTGGCACATTCCTGAGCAGACAGATTCATTATTTATAAGATACATAGACACATTATTAACAAGAGCTCCGCAAACGGCGCATAATATCCCGCCATGATGACAAACTAATAAATGACAGCTATCAGAAAATATGTATTTCTTCCTCAAACCAGTAATCCTTATTAAGTGGCAAAGCAAATCCGCTAAACTGTCAAGGAGGTATCGTCCGGAAACCAATTATCAAGATGGCTGCCGCTGACTGGTGACCATATTGGATTTCAGATTGTCGTAAATTTAGATGGGTTTCTTCACCAGACATATTCCAAGGACCTTAGGAAGTGATCCGATAAATGGTACCGGAGATATCATCCAGAAACCAACTTTCAAGATGGCAGCCCGTGGCTGGCGGCCATCTTGGATTTTGGATCAGTGTCGATTTTGATACGTGTCTTCCTCAGACCTAGTCCAACCACTATGAAGTTTCAAAGCGATCCGATAAACGGTAATGGAGTTATCATCTGGAAACTAATTTTCAAGATGGCCACCGGTGGCTGGTGGCCAGCTTGGATTTCGGATCATTGTCAATCTAGATAGGTGTCTGCACCAGAGGTAGTCGAACCACCCGATGAAGTTTAAAAGCGATCCGATAAACGATAATGGAGTTATCATCTGGAAACCAATTTTCAAGATGGCAACCGGTGGCTGGCAGCCATCTTCGATTTTGTATCATTGTCGATTTCGATAGGCTTCTTCCGCAGACCTAGTCCAACCACTCTATGACGTTTCAAAGTGATGCGATAAACAGTAAAAGAGTTATCATCCAGAAACCAATTTTCAAGATGGCCACCAGTGGCTGGCCATCTTGGATTTCTGATCATTGTCGATTTCGATAGGTTTCTTCCCAAGACCTAGTCCAACCACCCTATGAAGTTTCAATGCGATCTGCCAAACGGTAACGGAGTTTTCATCCAGAAACCAATTTTCAAGATGGCCGCCGGTGCCTGGCGGTCATCTTGGATTTCGGATCATCGTCGATTTCGATAGGTTTCTTCCCAAGACCAAGTCCAACCACCCTATCAAGTTTCAATGCGATCTGACAAACGGTAACGGAATTATCATCCGGAAACCAATTTTCAAGATGGCCAGCGGTGGCTGGCGGCCAGCTTGGATTTCGGATCATTGTCGATTTCGATAGGTTTCTTCCCAAGACCTAGTCCAACCACCATATGAAGTTTCAATGTGATCCGACAAAAGGTAATGGAGTTATCATCCGGAAACCACTCTGCCGCCTGCCCGCCCACCCGCCCGCCCGCCCGCCTGGACGGACGGACGGACGGCGGCATTACATAATACCCCGCTAAATTTTTGGGCAGCATATAAAAATAAAACAAGATGCTTTTGGCTATCCAGAATTGCTCCTTACTGATCAGGATAAAGTTAATTTTGTTAGAGAATATTTTGAGCGTAAGTCTATTCGACCTGATAAAGAGAAAATTACGCAGAATGCGTCATTTCAAATACTGACCCAAATCTTTCTGAAATTTTTTTGCGAGTTCTGGCGTGAAAAAATATGTTAGGACAGAATATATTTACAAATATAAGCACCTTGTTAAACTGCTCGTTGACAGGAGGAGAAAGGCTGAAAATATTACTATTTGTGATGAAAATCTCTTGACCGCCCGCCCAATTTACGGAAAGTTAGCAAATTAAAAAAATTATTCCATGAAAAATCCTCCTTTATTTGAGACATTCTTAACATGTCAGGCTTTTTCGATAACCATATCCCACTAGGCTTTACAATCACAAGATTCATATCTAAATGTGTCCCTAAAGCCTATTATATGAACTCAGAAAGGGGAAGAAAAAGTGCACAGATGTGAAAATAAAAGGTTTATATGAACTCAGAAATGGGAAGAAAAAGTGCACAGATGTGAAAATAAAAGGTTTATATGAACTCAGAAATGGGAAGAAAAAGTGCACAGATGTGAAAATAAAAGGTTTATATGAACTCAGAAATGGGATGAAAAAGTGCACAGATGTGAAAATAAAAGGTTTATATGAACTCAGAAATGGGATGAAAAAGTGCACAGATGTGAAAATAAAAGGTTTATATGAACTCAGAAATGGGAAGAAAAAGTGCACAGATGTGAAAATAAAAGGTTTATATGAACTCAGAAATGGGAAGAAAAAGTGCACAGATGTGAAAATAAAATGTTTATATGAACTCAGAAATGGGATGAAAAAGTGCACAGATGTGAAAATAAAAGGTTTATATGAACTCAGAAATGGGAAGAAAAAGTGCACAGATGTGAAAATAAAAGGTTTATATGAACTCAGAAATGGGAAGAAAAAGTGCACAGATGTGAAAATAAAAGGTTTATATGAACTCAGAAATGGGAAGAAAAAGTGCACAGATGTGAAAATAAAAGGTTTATATGAACTCAGAAATGGGAAGAAAAAGTGCACAGATGTGAAAATAAAAGGTTTATATGAACTCAGAAATGGGAAGAAAAAGTGCACAGATGTGAAAATAAAAGGTTTATATGAACTCAGAAATGGGAAGAAAAAGTGCACAGATGTGAAAATAAAAGGTTTATATGAACTCAGAAATGGGAAGAAAAAGTGCACAGATGTGAAAATAAAAGGTTTATATGAACTCAGAAATGGGAAGAAAAAGTGCACAGATGTGAAAATAAAAGGTTTATATGAACTCAGAAATGGGAAGAAAAAGTGCACAGATGTGAAAATAAAAGGTTTATATGAACTCAGAAATGGGAAGAAAAAGTGCACAGATGTGAAAATAAAAGGTTTATATGAACTCAGAAATGGGAAGAAAAAGTGCACAGATGTGAAAATAAAAGGTTTATATGAACTCAGAAATGGGAAGAAAAAGTGCACAGATGTGAAAATAAAAGGTTTATATGAACTCAGAAATGGGAAGAAAAAGTGCACAGATGTGAAAATAAAAGGTTTATATGAACTCAGAAATGGGAAGAAAAAGTGCACAGATGTGAAAATAAAAGGTTTATATGAACTCAGAAATGGGAAGAAAAAGTGCACAGATGTGAAAATAAAAGGTTTATATGAACTCAGAAATGGGAAGAAAAAGTGCACAGATGTGAAAATAAAAGGTTTATATGAACTCAGAAATGGGAAGAAAAAGTGCACAGATGTGAAAATAAAAGGTTTATATGAACTCAGAAATGGGAAGAAAAAGTGCACAGATGTGAAAATAAAAGGTTTATATGAACTCAGAAATGGGAAGAAAAAGTGCACAGATGTGAAAATAAAAGGTTTATATGAACTCAGAAATGGGAAGAAAAAGTGCACAGATGTGAAAATAAAAGGTTTATATGAACTCAGAAATGGGAAGAAAAAGTGCACAGATGTGAAAATAAAAGGTTTATATGAACTCAGAAATGGGATGAAAAAGTGCACAGATGTGAAAATAAAAGGTTTAAATACAGAATAAAAACATTCGATTTTGATACAGTTCTGCAAGGAGTGAACAAGACTAATTCGGTGTAACTTCATTTGGTGCGCAAAGACCAATGATATTTTTTCAAAAGAGTTCCAAACACATGCATTCAGAAATATTCTCTATGCGACCTATTTTGCAAAATCATCTAGTTTTCTGGCCTAATCCTGATCACCGCCAGAGACAGAAACATATACCCCCGCACACACCCGCCCGCCCGCCCATAAAAACCTATCAGAATTCACTTGCATGCGAGTAAGGTCTGTAAAGTCGATACATATTCGTGCTTATGTCTAAATACTATAATCATGCGTAAAGATACCATACTTATACTGTATAAAGCTTGTAGTAATATTCTGTTATATGTTTTCAAATATTCCTTGAAAAATTCTCTGTATAATATTATACTGCATCTGGTGTTTTTAAAAATACCTTACCCCATACGGGCATGGCCTAAATTACATAAATTACTTTGAAAAAATGTATTTTTACATCCGTTTAAAATCCCTATTAAAATAGGGATTTTAAATGGATGTAGTAACACATTTATTCAAAGCAACATTGTTTGCAAATGTAGATAAGATGATACTATCCTAATGCAACTTTGCTTAAAATAAAGCTGCCATCCATTTGTCTAATCGCTCTTTCGGAGTCATTCATGTTTCAATATAGTGCTGCAGCGACGATCGCTATTAGAACCATCAGCCCACACCAGAATATTAATAAATGCCACCATATATCACTGTTGAGAAGGATGACACCACCACACCTGTCTACTTCTAATTACCAACTTTGTTGGGAGGCTAAGTTATCAATGATTTCCGACTGACATCCTCATACAAAGACAACTCTGATTATGTTTAACTTTCTTCAAACTAGAAACTGGGCTCGACATCCTCAGACGACTCGACCTTGCCAGGAGCTTACCATAGCTATCTGGAATGTACGTGGTCTGACTGCAACATCAAAGATGCAAACCTTAGGTGAAGACTGTGAACACTACAACATCGATATTACATGCATTCAAGAGACTAAAGTATCTACCGACTCAGAGCAGCAACTTTATAATAAGCTAATACTCATGGAGCAAAAAAGGCCAAATACAGGGGTTTAGGCTTCGTAATCAGAACACAGCTCTTGATATCATTAGTTTTGGATACATCAGTGATCGCATTGCATTCATCGACATGGCTATACCAGCACGAAACCGCAGCACCACCATGTGTCGCATAGTTAACGCATATGGCCCAACAACCAAAAGATCCTAAGAGAATCCAGCAATATTAGATTCCTTCCATGCAGAACTGAGGTTCACCAGCTTAAACCCAGCCAGATGGCAACTGTTTGTTTGTGGAGATTTCAACTCCAAGCTGGGTAAAGTCGGAATTGCGGACAAAAGTTCAGGAATTGTCTTATGCATAAAATCATAATGAGAGGGCACACACAACAGCAATCGGGATGCACTGGCGGCATTCCTTAGTTCCAATGACATATTTGTCACACATACGGCTTTCAAACACCTGTGCAGTCACCGGACAACATGGACAGGACACATTACTGATCGCAAGCCCCAAACGGCTCTAAAGCTACGCCAGCCGTCGTCTTCAATAAATACACTTCATACTCTGCAAAACACAAGCAAACCCCTACTTCATGATGCCCATCCCTATGGAGGCACATGCTTCATTTCTGACTATAAGCCAGTCATTACATGCCTTCAGATGAACCATCTCCACCTAACGTTTAAACGCCATACCAGGCAAGAGGGTAGAGTCATCTACAATCTACCCAAGCTCATCAGCGACACTGACACTCAAATGTCATACAAAAAGGCCCGCAGGGAGCAGCTGACATCGACGTCAGCTCCGATCCAAATGAAACCATAACCCAAATACTGAAAACTATGGAATCATCGGCATAGGAGCTCTAAAAAACCACCTAATTAGGTATACTGACAACCCTGTAGTAGTAGTAGTAGTAGTAGTAGCCGTAGCCGTAGTCGTAGTCGTAGTAGTAGTAGTAGTAGTAGCAGTAGCAGCAGCAGTAGTAGTAGTAGTAGTAGTAGTAGTAGTAGTAGTAGTAGTAGTAATAGTAATAGTAATAGTAGTAGTAATAGTAGTAGTAGTAGTAGTAGTAGTAGTAGTAGTAGTAGTAGTAGTAGTAGTAGTAGTAGTAGTAGTAGTAGTAGTAGTAGTAGTAGTAATAGTAGTAGTAGTAGTAGTAGTAGTAGTGGTAGTAAAACTATCAACAGAGCAGAAAGCACTACGAATGCGCATCTATCAAAGTGGCTAAATTGAAAACCACACGAAATTATGCCGGGATTGCAATAACATTGTATGCCACATTTGCGAATGCTTAAAAGATCTTGCTACAAGATGCCCAGCAGATGAAATCACTGCCACCGATGACTGCCACAAATTGTTTCGGGCACCCTGAGCCCTCAAAGTTATTGATTACACACCACCACGCACTGTACACAACACTGAAGGACACTTTATCGGGACTGACCAGGGTAAAGCCAAGGCAATTCGGGAATGGTTCAAGGAACAGTTCACTGATCCCTATAATGACCCATTGCACCCATTCTCAAGAGACCCCAGGCCATTAATAACACCAATTAAAACAGCAGAAGTTGAGAAGGCACTTCAAGTCCTGAAAAAATGGACTGTTATCTGGACCTGATGGCATGAGCAATGAAATATTCAAATATGCTAGTGACATTATCTCAAAACCGGTCATGCACCTAATAAATTCAGCTTTTATGCACCACCTTCCCATCAATGCTGTAAGCCAAGGCACCCTTATCGCACTACCCAAGCCCAAGAAACCATCTGGGCCACAGCCAATCTGCGGCCCATTGTGCTCATCAACAGCATACGGAAAATTCTATCCAATGTTACTCTATGCCGCACCCGAGACCAGATCGATGACGTCACCGGATTATGACATTATATGGGCTCAACGCATGCTTGTGTCGGTAGTCATGTCCAAACACTGGGATTTCCACAAGATGGGCATTAACATGTCACGAGCCTTCGACACAATTAAACGCTCAAAGATCCTAGATATACTATACCAGGCCAATTGCAATGGAGCTGAGCTATGATTAGTGAGACTACTACTTGCAGACACCAAGCTGACAGTATGAGTCAAGTCAGTGAAGTCTGCAGAGTTTGAGACATCATTCGGCTCCCCAGAGGGGCATGGTCTATCCCATGTGCTTTTCACCTGTTACCTTGTTTAGGCATTGAAATCCGTGTAGGAAAATTCCACAAGACCAACACCCCAGGGTCAGTACTGGGTATGCTGTTATATATGGATTATGCCAACGATGTGGACTTCATAGTTGAGGAAAAGAACCCCCTTCACGAACTTCTCCCAATAGCTGCAAGCAAGCTAAAAATTGAGAATCGCTTTATGAATGAGTCCAAAACAGAGTTCACCCACATATACCTATCTACAAATCATGAAACTAAAGAAAATGACGATCCACTTCACGGCGGCGAACCATGGAGGAAAAGTAAACTCCTGGGCTCACTGCTTTGCAGTACTGTTGACATTGCTGCATCATGGGGAACATAGCTTTCTGGTCTTTCTGGAAGCTATGGATTCGTAGATCAAAGATGACTTGACAAAATGACTACGTTTATACAATGCAACCTGCGTATCCTTAGTGCTGTATAACTGTAGCAGCTGTGCAGCTCCAAAGGCAGCTCTAAACAAACTTGATGTCTGTTACCGCAAACACCTACGCACCATCACTGAACACCGATGGCCAGACAGCATAATTTCCAATGATGCACTATATAAGATGTGTAATAGATCGCCACTGTCTGTAAAGGTCTCCCAGCAAAGATGGTAAATATTGGCCAGAAGACACACCAGCACCTGCTCTGAATTAATGCAATATGAACAGCCGTTGATAGCAGCAATTGTCTATGCTGTGTGGAAAACCCCATAGCCGAGGTTGTACATGGAAGCAACCAATTTCCGACGACCTAACTCATGATATAGATGCACTGACCAGCCCAGATGGTTGGGAGACATCACTGCTGTAGCAAGGCTAATAATGCCACAGGCTATGTTGAATACCTTGGGATAAGTTTTCTCATGGACATGATTTGTATTGAGAAATCATGTTTCATTGGTAAGCCATGCTATTGTAATCCCTGGAGGCGTCAATTGTCATCTCGACAGAGAAAAAGTTCTCTTCATTAAGCCTAACAACTTTCTGTACCGTATGCTTAAAAGTATTCCTACAGCTGCCTGAACTATGATTTCTTCACTAAGTTCTTGAGTCGTGTCAGTCACATTTCCGTATCTTCATCTCTGGCTTAATAATATTTTGAATTTTAAGGACATTTGTTAGAGCTTCTGACGATCCCGGTTGTGGAATGAATAAGAGTTTTGGAAATGAATTAATTGTTGCTTTAATTTATGGGAGGATTATGTCGAGGGTTACTCATATAACTGTCAGTGGCAAGCTCTTGATAACATCTTATTCAATCATTATTGATTTCTAGAATTGGGTTGTTATCCACTTGACCATATCCAGTAGCGAATTCACCTTTCCAGAGAATCCACTCCTCATATGACGTCATAATCAACTACGTGACGTGTAGAATGACATCATAATGAATGACTTTATGAATGACGTGACGGAATATTCGTTGTTGTCCGAATTGTATGTCTTTACTATTTAATACATATTCAGTTGAATATTTTGAAACTAATTTGACTGGTCGCTGTTGCTGACAGTCAAATTAGTTACAACATATTCAACAGCTTTCCGGTATAGTTTTCAGGAAATTGATAGTTAGAGCATTCGGGGATTCGATCAATCCCAACACGAAGAAGTGTGGTGGAGCTTAGCTAGAGATGGGCGGGTCATAGCTAAAATGGATAGATCGATTATCTGATGCTTCGGAGGCAATATTACCAGCCAGTATATGCATTACTAAATAGAAGGTAGTTCATTCTGATGATACCATGCCCTTATGGCAACCAGATCGCGTCTTGCACCGTGAAGCCTTAGTGTACACCCGCGCATCTATTTAGTTCTCAGCGGCATCTTTAATATTTGTATATATATTTTGAAATGTGTCGTCTATCACCGTTTCAACTAAAGTCCAGTTGTTCTTATTTCCTGAATATTTATGAAATGGAAGGCAGCGCAGCCCACAGATAAAACATTTAGATTTCCGATCAAGTTCAGGGTAGCTTATTTGGGATCATGTCAGGGAAGCGCCATCACCATCTTGATTATTGCTCATTGAAGCAGCCTTTGAGCTACTATTATTCTCAATGTCTTGATACTGGGAAAGACTTTGTAATTGTTGGCAGTAAAGGCGGGTTGATCTGCATGTTTCATGGTATCTGAATCGCTTCACACCTGCAAGTATGTCTGCTTTATTTTCCATCACTGCCTTCCCCTTTAGATCATGATGCTGACTACAAAACCAATTCACCTTTCCAGAGTACGCACCCATCATATGGCGTCATAATGAACTGCGTGATGTGTACAATGACATCATAACGAACGGTTTATGCGTTGTTGTACAAATTGTTTGCTTTTACTATTTAATAAATATTCTGTTGAATATTTTGAAACTAGTTTGACTGGGCGCTGTTTTTGCCATAGGCAGCAACAGCACCCAGTCAAATTAGTTACAAAATATTCAACAGCTTCCCTGTATAGTTTTCAGGAAATTGATAGCTAGGGCATTTGGGGGATCGATCAATCCCAACACGGGGAGGTGTGGGTGGAGCTTAGCTAGTGATGGGCGGGGCATAGCTAAAAATGGAAAGGTCCATTGACCAGAACCAGGATGGTATATGAGTGCCTTAGCCCAGTTACCTCACTTTGCACACATCGTAAATGCATTGTGGGGGAGGGTGCGTGCGTGCGTGCGTGCGTGCGTGCGTGCGTTCGTGGGTGGGTGGGTGAGTGTTATTATGTCTGATTATTTCATAACTAACAGAAGGAAATATGCAGCGTTTATTTATTTATTTTTTTATGTATTTATTTATTTATTTATTTATATAGTAATGGCATAGATAGTTGTTGAGCAATTGAATGATTCTTAAATAAATTATTAATAGCGGTTTGAATCTGTAAGTTGTTACTGGTTGATAAACCTGTCAGCGCGCACGACCCATTGTAATGAGCACTTGCTTTACACTGAAAAGGTTGAGCTCATATTTTGTGCATTGACAAGCTCTATTCGCCATTATGTAAACGTATTGGTTCTACTCTTAACATGTCTACTTTTGTCTGCTCGTGATGAACGACTGTTGTGAGTTACTGTCTTGTGGGTCTTTTTCTGAGATTTCGCAGTTACTCTTGACCGAATACGCAAAATACCTAGAGGTATTAGAGACTTCATGGCGGCGAGTGCGCGCTTCTAGCTGCAGGTTTTAATTTTGTTCCCCATATACACCATCTGCGAATCCAACTCCTGAGGACAATGGCTTCTTTCCTACCAACGTTCCCGAGCACTGCAATAGCTGTTTTAATAAGGCTACTAAAATACTACCAAGCCCATGTACTTTCCGATGATGTGCACCCACATTATACTAAGGCAGAATGGCTCAGTAAATTTGCATGTCTAAGCTCTTTGTTCACTGGAGCCGGTGAATTATATCTCTGTAAAGTCGATCAATAAGCAATCCAGAGTGACTTGCCCCATTATCGATTAACGAATTTATTATACACCTTACAGCAATGATATAAATTATATATACTTTAGCAAAGTAAACGATTTCCTCACTAGGGACCTGCGACCTGCACCAAGTCCATCATCTCGCAGGATTCACTGATATAGGTATTAGTTCTGTACTCTGAATTATTTACCCAGGTGTTGAATTTTGAGGAATAACTCATCTGTTTCACAAAGTATTTAATCTACTCATCATATGCTTAGTCTTAATAATTCTCTCGATTCTATATAATGCCACTGTCAAACACTGTCACATTCTGTAGCGCTTCTCCACAAAATGTTCCAACTACCGATTGATTATTATAATCCACCATGAGTTCCTACGATGGGGTAGTTGGTTTCTTATAGTGAAATTTCCTTCGCTCCATAATGGCAAATATCCATTCTTAAAAGGGGCTTTTAAATTTGTGCATTTACACTTCATTGCCATTATTGAGAACATCTCTACTTTTACTAAATTTTTTGGTTTGCAAAGAATCTTGCCAAGCTATAAATTCGTTTCTCCTTTGAGAGAATCTCCTACATAGTCGCTTTCAGATTGTTCCTAATATGAACTTAACTCAATCTCTTAAATAATGGGATATCGAGTTGACGAGTTACCTCCCTTGAGAAATGAAGATATTTTTAATGATATCGTCAAAACTAATTATCAAATAGACGTACATTGAAATACTGATCTTAGATAACAAACAGTAGCCTAAGCATTGCCCTAATGTGCATGTGTATATTATTATATACATTGGCTGTAAGTTGTTGGCCCAATGTATGCATATACCATTTATACTATACATTGCCTATAAGTGGTTGCACTAACTTTGGCCCAGCCACTACAACCCGACTGTCGTTTTGCCACTGCTATGCCAATGTTGGCGCAACGCAATTGTATATCATTATTAAATACACTGGCTATAGGTTATTGGGCCAATGATGGCCAACAACCATAAACCAACTTTAATTTTGCCACTGTTATGCTAACATTATCCCAGCGGATGTATATAATATTTATAAAGTACATAGGCTATAAGTTGGCCCAACCACTGAAACCAACTGTACTTTTTCAACTGTCATGCCAACGTTGGCCCAACACATCTATATAACATTTATAATATATATGGGCTATAAGAGGTTGGGCCAAGGTAGGCCCAACCACTGTAACCCAACTGTAATTTTGCCACTGTTATACCAACGTTGGCCCAACACTTTATTGCCAAAGGCGACTGTGCCAATCAATTGCGAACGTTGGCCACCATTCCTCATAGCCAACAGCGACCATGCCAACAAATCACCAACGTTGGCCCAACGTAGTAATGTTATCTGGAATAGCGTGCAGTAGATATGCTCTTGTGTGACCTAATACTGAGTACCCCCTTTGATATAGGAGTAGGGCAAAAGTGCCATGGTCTTTGTTTATTTGATTTTCTAATTGGCACTTCAGTGTCACACATCTTACACTTATCTGAATAGAATTCCACATCGGCTATTTCATAACCACACTGCGCAGATGGATTAAATGTTTTAAAAATCCGTGAATCCCCTTTGCGTTCTTCTTCTTGTCCTTCTTGTTCGCATTCTACTGCTTTGACCACAAGCACGCTATTTAACAGCTCACATAAGAAAGTGTGTTGCATAGAGTCCCATTCATTTATACTAGAGCTTTGAAAGTACAGGGTAACTTTAATCTTTGATTCTGTCACTTCAAGGTAAAGTCCATCGTCAATAAGCAAAAGCTCACGCTCTACGCTAAAACAGCAACCACTTAAAGCCACTGGGCTTCGTTGAGCATTAGTTTTGGATGAAGGCGAGTTCCATCAGGATAATTAATACGTGTCTACCACTACAGTCCTAATAGATAATTGTGCATCCATCACTCAGCCATTCAGATTGCACATCCATCGATATAGGGCTAATCTGATTGACAGATATGCTTATAATTTATGAGCATCTATCTATACAGCCGTAATAGATAATGGTGCATCATTCATCGCCCGGCCAATCAGATTGTGTGTCCATCACTTCAGGGGGAAATCAATAACGTATGCGTGTCTACCACTACAGCACAAATTGATAATTGTGCATCCATCACTCAGCCATTCAGATTGTGCGTCTATTGCTACAGGGGTAATAAATAATTTGAATGACATGTAGGTCCTAATTTACGAGCATCTATGGCTACAGCCCTAATCAATCAAGTTGCGCGTCCATCGTACAATCAATCAAGTTGCGCGTCCATCGTACAATCAATCAAGTTGCGCGTCCATCGTACAATCAATCAAGTTGCGCGTCCATCGTACAATCAATCAAGTTGCGCGTCCATCGTACAATCAATCAAGTTGCGCGTCCATCGTACAATCAATCAAGTTGCGCGTCCATCGTACAATCAATCAAGTTGCGCGTCCATCGTACAATCAATCAAGTTGCGCGTCCATCGTACAATCAATCAAGTTGCGCGTCCATCGTACAATCAATCAAGTTGCGCGTCCATCGTACAATCAATCAAGTTGCGCATCCATCGTACAATCAATCAAGTTGCGCGTCCATCGTACAATCAATCAAGTTGCGCGTCCATCGTACAATCAATCAAGTTGCGCGTCCATCGTACAATCAATCAAGTTGCGCGTCCATCGTACAATCAATCAAGTTGCGCGTCCATCGTACAATCAATCAAGTTGCGCGTCCATCGCTACAGTGGTAATTAATCGCTAACATGTTGTTTTGATTGACAGGTGGTATTGATATACATACTAGACTCAGTTTTCTACAACTCGTTCCGTCACATAGTGAGCTAGAGTGACCATCTCTGTATACTAGTAGTGATGGATGTTTTCAGTATCTATTGGTATAGACTCGCAAGCACACCCCTCTCTGTGTTAGAGACAAGTGATTTATGACATTCCCCGACATCTGGCCACTGAATGATATGCCAGGCTGAAAAGGGCTATCCTGGATAATGACATAATTTTTTTCCTCTTTTAGGAATTAGCACCATATGAAGGAGCATCCACATGTGTGTAGTTTAAATTTGATCACCCAAACATATTGGCAATACTAATAATTATATCGAATTCCAAATGACATATGTGGCATGTAAATAGTCAACAATGAATACAGTTACCGATCCAGGTGTTTGGGGCGACCCTGTGGCAGAGCATGTTATAATATTTGCAGAAACGTATTGCATCGCTGTACACCTAATCATTAGAGGGAAATACAAACAACATTACGAAATATCATTGCCAGAAGTTTAAAATCATGTTTATCCAGACATTTGCAGAATTTTGCTCAGTGAAGAACCATTTGCTTTCCAAGAAAACCTTTTTTTGTAAATTTACCACTGGAATTGCTTGGCGATTATAGGATTAATCGTCTAAGAAATTAAAATTTGTGGTTGGTCAGTGTCCATTTGCAGGCCAAGAGAAGCTTATTTTTGAAAATGTACCACAGAAATGATTGGCTCGGTAAAAATAGTCGTCTCCTAACCTGCAAATAGACAGACCTCAAGACTACCGGAGAAGTGGTGTTGCCATTATAATGACAAGTTGATACAAGAGTGGCTAAAGTGGTGTTAGGTTATTCATTCAATATGAGCTATTCAACCTGATTTGTTTGGTGCGAGAATAGTCATTTGAAGCGCTCTATTTTGCCAATTAAGAGTATTACTACAGCGAATTCCGTGTAGAGAATTCATAAGCGACAAGTGACGACTGTACCCATTAATATGCCAAAAAAAATAAATATCAATGATTACAAATACTTTTCTTACGTAGTGATCATTACTGACACTAACCAGGGCGGGGAGGAGATAGACATGCTTTATTATTGGCTCTCACATGCCACGTGATATCGAGTGGCGAGCTTACCTGTGCTGGTGGACGTGTTTGTACACGAACGGCGACTAGCGCACACACCGTTTTCACACTCCAGATCTGGCCAATAAGCCCCGCCCCCTCGAAATCACGTTGACCGGTGAGAGCCAAATAAAAAGAGCGTCTATCATTCCCATTACAACTCACTTTTGTAGGCAGTTGTCCCCCCTTGTTTAATATCTGTAATTAGTTAGTGTCGAATTTACAGTTTACTAAACATTATGTGGACTACTTTGAAACTAATTTGACCTGGAGTTGTTGCTGATATTGGCACAACATCTCCCAGTGAAATTAGTTTCAAAATATTAAACAACTTACTTTGAAATTGAGATTCTGTGAATTCAGGGCGCCAAGTGTTAAAATCGATCCAAACGCACGTACAAAGTGGGCGGAGCTTAGCTAGAAATGGGCGTCAAACGGACGTACAAAGTGGGCGGAGCTTAGCTAGAAATGGGCGGGTATAGCTAGGAATGAAACGATTTATTGTGTATTGCTCGTACCCATATAGGCCTACTTCATTAACCTCCTAACATTATTCTCACTGCCGCTACTCTTCGCCTTTTGGCCACAGAACCACATTGTAGATTGATGAACCTACCTGAATTTGAATTTGAGTACCAATGGAGAAATCCAGTTTTTCCATCAATTATATTATGACGTCATAATAAACTACGTGACGTGTAGGTTCACGTTATAATCAATTATGCCATTAAGACGCAATATAGTTCGAACGGCCCCCACCCCACCACCCCCACCCCCTCCCTCGCGTCACGAACACTTAGTTGATGACAGACTAAGGGGTTGTGTACAAATTACATGCCTACTATTTAATAAACATTCCGTTGAATATTTTGAAACTAATTTGACTCGGCGCTGTTGTTGCCATAGGCAGCAACAATGCAGTCAAATTAGTTTCAAAATATTCAACAGCTTACCTGCATAGTTTTCAGTAAATTATAAGTCAGGGAGTTTAGGGATCGATCGATCCGAACACGGGCGAAGTGTGAATGGAACTTAGCTAAAGATGGACGGGGCATAGCTAATGCTGTATTCCTCCATTAACCACTTTTAAAAGAATATTGTAATTTTGTCTCAGAGAATGTCTATTTGTAGATCAATTCACCTTTCCAGAGTATCCATCCATCGTCCGACCTCGTATGACGTCATAATCAGCTCAGCGCGTGTATGATTACGTCACAATCATTACGTCACAAACGGTTCCATATAAACCGTCATCAAATCTGAAATAGTCAGACATGTTATATGTCTTTGTAATTCTTTGGTATTTAATGAACAATCTCTTGAATATAGTGAAACTAATTTGACTGGGCGTTGTTGCTGCCTTAGGAAGCAACAGCACCCAGTCAAATTAGTTTCAAAATATTCAGCAGCTTACGTGCGTAGTTTTTTTTGGAAATTGATAGTCAGGGTATTAAGAGATCAATCGATCCCAACACGAGCGAGGTGTGGGTGGAGTTTAGCTAGAGATGGGCGGGGCGTAGCTAAGACGGAAAAGGTCCATTTAAGGCGATTATTGTAACGTTGCCACTGGAATTGACAAAGATAGCTTTCAGTTCACATGCAAATGTATATTTCTCATGACCACTGCAGAGAGCATTTTGCCGGACTTGACCAGCCAAAGGTTAATGGTCAAGAAATTCCAAACCTTCGCTTAATCCATTTGAATAATATTTAAAAAGACTGGAAGAGCTTACCGAGCCAGTTGTTCCATTAGTAAAATTTAAAAAGAATTGTCTTCTCTTGGCCTGCAAATGGACATTACTCAAGACTGCTGAAGAGACTATATTTGTCGGGTTTGACAATTAAGGAATCCAGTCTCTCAGTCTATCACATGACGTCATAATCAAATACGTGACGTGTATGCTGATGTCATAATCAAGGACGTTATGAATGACTCGATTTAGTCCGTCTTAAAGGCTTAATAGTCCGCCACGTTGTGCGAATTCTATGTATTTACTATTTAATAAACATGTTGTTGAATATTTTGAAACTAATTTGACTGGGCGCCGAGTCAAATTAGTTTCAAAATATACAACAGCTTATCAGGATAGGTTTCTGGAAATTTAGATTCAGGGAGTGCAGGTATCGATCGATCCCAAAACGGGCAAAGCATGGGCGGAGCTTAGCTCGAGATGGGCGGGGCATAGTTAAAACCTGCCTCCTCCATTGAATGCTAAGTTGACATGGGCTATTCAACCCACTTAGATTCGCTACAATGACAAACATGACCTTCCATGACTGGTGAGTCTCACATAACAGTTTGTAACCACGATAATCATTCCATTCATTAACCCACACCTGAAGTGATAAATTATGAATTATATAAGGAATAGTCTCATGCGTATCTTGAAACCAATTTGTATGGCAGATGGTATTGCCTAAGACAGCGACATGTTTCAGTCAAATTTGTTTCAAACAAAATTGTCCTTGAAATTTCGACACTGGAATTTCAAAGGTTAACAGGTTATATAAGCGTAGGCGAGACAATGTGCCTCTGAGAAAGACTATCCTGTGCTCCTCAATATGACATGCCATGATAATAAATGAGGTATTATCAGAACACCTGTATGCCATAATCACACACCATTCTCCTAAACCCCTACTGCGTCAACTTAACCCTTTAAACTTCCAACCTTCTAGTTCAAACCAACCAAAATCAGCTATGTAATGGTATTGAGACATGTCTATTTGCAGGCCAAGAGAAGAATATTTGTGAGTATTTACGACTGAAAAGTCATTCCAGTGGTAATTAAAAAAAATACTCTTCTATTGGCCGTCAATTGAACACTGGTTAAGCCAAACTTTCTTTATCGTTAACCTTTTGATGGTCAAGCCGGCCACATTTCCAGTGGTAAATTTATTTAAAAAAATAGTCTTCTAAAATTAAAATAACTTGAAAAAGGTTGCCCATTAAAGCGATTAATTGATAAAGGTAGTATTTTGAGCATTGCTGACACAAGAGTGGTTTCACTCAGGTGCACATTCACAGCGAAATGGCCCAAAATAAAATTGTCAAAATTGTATACTTTTAGAGGACTATGTGTAAGGAAACGAAATAATTCTTAACATATGATGATAGTTAATTAATAAAAAATTTTAATGATAGTTATATATATTTTTTTTTAAGTGGTGAAATTTAATTAGTGCCTTTAATTAAATTTCACAACAAAGAAAAACGTGCCGCACTAGTCCCTAATTAAACTTCGCAATTAAAAAATTGTAATAATTTTCAGGGAAAGAAATCATCATATGCTAGGCACATAATTTAAAGCCTCTAAAAGAACACAAGTTAAAGAATTTTATTTTCAAGCATTTTGTTGTGAATATGCACCTTAGCAGTGCCACTTAGAACATCGATTGATAAACTGTGTCACTTAGAACATCGATTGATAAACTGTGTCACTTAGAACAGCGATTGATAAACTGTGTCACTTAGAACAGTGATTAATAAACTGTGTCACTTAAAACAGCGATTGATAAACGGTGTCAATTAGAACAGCGAGTTATAACGGTGTCACTTAGAACAGCGATTGATAAACTGTGTCACTTAGAACAGCGATTGATAAAATGTCACTTAGAACAGCGATTGATACATGGTGTCACTTAGAACAGCGATTGATAAACTGTGTCACTTAGAACAGCGATTGATAAACTGTGTCACTTAGAAGTACGATTGATAAACTGTGTCACTTAGAACGGCGATTGATAAACTGTGTCACTTAGAACAGCGATTGATAAACTGTGTCACTTAGAACAGCGATTAATAAATTGTGTCACTTAAAACAGCGATTGATAAACGGTGTCAATTAGAACAGCGAGTGATAAACGGTGTCACTTAGAACAGCGATTGATAAACTGTGTCACTTAGAACAGCGATTGATAAAATGTCACTTAGAACAGCGATTGATACATGGTGTCACTTAGAACAGCGATTGATAAACTGTGTCACTTAGAACAGCGATTGATAAACTGTGTCACTTAGAAGTACGATTAATAAACTGTGTCACTTAGAACAGCGATTGATAAACGGTGTCAATCAGAACAGCGAGTGATAAACGGTGTCACTTAGAACAGCGATTGATAAACGGTGTCACTTAGAACAGCGATTGATACACTGTGTCACTTAGAACAGCGATTGATAAACTGTGTCACTTAGAACAGTGGTTGATAAACTGTGTCACTTAGAACAGCGATTGATAAACTATGTCACTTAGAACTGCGATTGATAAACTGTGTCACTTAGAACAGCGATTGATAAACGGTGTCACTTAGAACAGCGATTGATAAACGGTGTCACTTAGAACAGCGATTGATAAACGGTGTCACTTAGAACAGCGATTGATACACTGTGTCACTTAGAACAGCGATTGATAAACTGTGTCACTTAGAACAGTGGTTGATAAACTGTGTCACTTAGAACAGCGATTGATAAACTATGTCACTTAGAACTGCGATTGATAAACTGTGTCACTTAGAACAGCGATTGATAAACTGTGTCACTTAGAACAGCGATTGATAAACGGTGTCACTTAGAACAGCAATTGATAAACGGTGTCACTTAGAACAGCGATTGATAAACGGTGTCACTTAGAACAGCGATTGATAAACTGTGTCACTTAGAACAGCAATTGATAAACGGTGTCACTTAGAACAGTGATTGATAAACGGTGTCACTTAGAACAGCGATTGATACACTGTGTCACTTGGAACAGCGATTGATAAACTGTGTCACTTAGAACAGCGATTGATACATGGTGTCACTTAGAACAGCGATTGATAAACTGTGTCACTTAGAACAGCGATTGATAAACTGTGTCACTTAGAACTGCGATTGATAAACTGTGTCACTTAGAACAGTGATTGATACACTGTGTCACTTAGAGCAGCAATTGATAAACGGTGTCACTTAGAACAGCGATTGATACACTGTGTCACTTAGAACAGCGATTGATAAACTGTGTCACTTAGAACAGCGATTGATACATGGTGTCACTTAGAACAGCGATTGATAAAGTGTGTCACTTAGAACAGCGATTGATAAACTGTGTCACTTAGAACTGCGATTGATAAACTGTGTCACTTAGAACAGTGATTGATACACTGTGTCACTTAGAGCAGCAATTGATAAACGGTGTCACTTAGAACAGCGATTGATAAACTGTGTCACTTAGAACAGCAATTGATAAACGGTGTCACTTAGAACAGCGATTGATAAACGGTGTCACTTAGAACAGCGATTGATACACTGTGTCACTTAGAACAGCGATTGATAAACTGTGTCACTTAGAACAGCGATTGATACATGCTGTCACTTAGAACAGCGATTGATAAACTGTGTCACTTAGAATAGCGATTGATAAACTGTGTCACTTAGAACAGTGATTGATAAACGGTGTCACTTAGAACAGCGATTGATAAACGGTGTCACTTAGAACAGCGATTGATACAATGTGTCACTTAGAACGGCGATTGATAAACTGTGTCACTTAGAACAGCGATTGATACATGGTGTCACTTAGAACAGCGATTGATAAACTGTGTCACTTAGAACAGCGATTGATAAACTGTGTCACTTAGAACAGCGATTGATAAACTGTGTCACTTAGAACTGCGATTGATAAACTGTGTCACTTAGAACAGTGATTGATACACTGTGTCACTTAGAGCAGCAATTGATAAACGGTGTCACGTAGAACAGCGATTGATACACTGTGTCACTTAGAACAGCGATTGATAAACTGTGTCACTTAGAACAGCGATTGATACATGGTGTCACTTAGAACAGCGATTGATAAACTGTGTCACTTAGAACAGCGATTGATAAACTGTGTCACTTAGAACTGCGATTGATAAACTGTGTCACTTAGAACAGCGATTGATAAACTGTGTCACTTAGAACAGTGATTGATAAACAGTGTCACTTAGAACAGCGATTGATAAACAGTGTCACTTAGAGCAGTGATTGATACACTGTGTCACTTAGAGCAGCGATTGATAAACTGTGTCACTTAATTAGAACTGCGATTAATAAACACTGTGCTTGTTTGCCCGCAACTAATTACTATTTTATCAAAGCTTCAACCTATCCAGATAGACGAGTCTAATGCAAATATTTACATGAACCTTCTGTAGCAGACACAGTGTAGAAGCCCACAATGATTGACTCGTGAAATCAAACATTGTGCGCGGTATGCTTGATCTTCACTGTCAGGAAAACGTCAAGCGAAGTACACATTATCTCCAAACTATTGGATCTATGGCCGTATTCTCGCTAGAGACTGACTCCTGAATATGCCATACTAACGTATGATGCTATTCAGTATTAACTCTCTAGTGAGAACATGCCTTTAACCCTTTAACACTCATTTATCAGCCAAAAACGGCTTCCGCAGTGGTCATGAGAAATATTCATTTGCAGACCGAGAGGAGACTATTTTTTAATGTTACCACTGTAATGACTGGCTCGATAACAGTCAGCCATTCAAGTGGTCAATTGTCAAAAATGTTTTTTTCTTGGTCTGCAAATGGACATTATAAATGAGAAAATTTAAATTTCCTTGAAGAAATCTAAATATGAGTCAGAACGAGACTATCCTGATGGCGCCGGTTACTGGGTCGATACTGGGCCAATACCAGGCCGTATTGGCCTACCCAGTAAGCTGCGCCATCAGGGTAGCTTAATAATATAACACAGAAATAAAGAAATCATGAATGTAACTGTTAAAAATATATTGTATGTGATGGGTAATTCAATGCGATAAGAAACAGTTGCTAAGTATTTGATATCAGCATATCGGATAAATGGATTAGAGTTGTAAACTACAAGACTACAAGAAACCATATCAAACGGGTTAATCAAACTTCAGTTGCTTAAAACTGTGTGGATTTTAGATATCTAAGTGATGTGTTAGGTTTCAAATGGAACATATATAATTACCTGTTTCAAACCTGAGCTACAGAATGCCAAGTTCCAAGCAGCAGTTCAGGCAACCTAAGGTGCAAGGAAAGCTTCTAGTGAAAACGATGGTAAAATATTAACTAAAACTCTTCTTTGACTGAAGGAACCCGTTATGAGATTGTATCTGCAGCGTGGGAACTAGATAAGAAGTCAATCCGGAGACAGTAACTAAAATGGAAAACCAAACAACGACCCAATCTAACCTATTACCAGAATATAACTGCCATTCATGGATGTTCTTGCTTTTCCAATCAGCCGCACTTCTCATGTTATCTCTGGCTGTGTTTAGCAATGGTATTGTGATAGTGTTACTCATCAAATCACGTAAGCTGAGAATAAAAGAGAATGCATTTTTGGCAAACTTAGCATGTGGTGAATTTGTATTTACAGTTGTTGAGACCGCTGCCACTATTGTAAAACTAGCATGTTTTCAGATGGATATCACAACATTAATTACGTTAAACTCCTTGTGTATATTTCTCACATGTCACGATATTACAAGTGTTTGTGAGAATATATTCGCATTGGTTCTGGCTGTAGGAGACCGATTGCTCACCTTGATTTCTCCACTTCACTATCGAGTGTGGATCAAGGCTAAGCACATCTACATCGCTATCTTACTGTCACATATACTAGCTTATATTCTGGGTTACATGCCGGCTATCATCCACAATGCCAGTGAAGACAAAACTTGCATTAATCCGTATGTTGCGCTATACATACAGTTAGTATTTATGCTCCTAGCATCCATCTTTGTTATTGCCGTTTATGTTACTATTTGTAGAATTGTTGCTCGTTTGAACAGACACCATATCTCTACATCGAATCATTTGCCATCATCGTCTACTATTTGGGACCAAAATGATCAGACACGTGTATCTAAGAGTGTGAAGGCTTTGATTGCCATAACTCTGCTTCAAGTTATCAGCAGAATTCCATCTTTGATTCTCTTAATATTAGGATTGTCATCCTTGGATAGTATAACATTCATGCATATACCATTATATGTGTACGAGCTAGCCACGCTGATGAGCTTCATTCCGTTCGTTTGCGATCCTTGGATCTATACTTTAAAGAAAACAGATTTCCGTGCGGTAATGGAGGCCACTTCCGGTTATCAATGGTTCCAGAATATATGGAGAAAAGCATCATGTTCCAAACCTTCAAATTCACCTGCCAATGGAGGAATCCAGTTTTAGATATGCCTCGCCCATCTTTAGCTATGCTCCACCCACACTTCGCCGCTGTTGGGCTCGATCGATTGATCCCTGAACTCCTTGACTATCAATTTCCACAAAACTATACAGGTAAGCTGTTGAATATTTTGAAACGAATTTGACTGGGTGCTATTGCTGCCTACACCATGTTTATTAAATAGTAAAGACACAATTCCTACAACAACGCTTACTCTGTCATCAATTAAGCGCTCGTGACGAACCTAGCTACGCCATTTATTACATAATTGTTTATGACGTTAAGCTACACGTCGTGTGGTAGATTATGACGTCATATGATTGACTGAGAAACTTGAATCCTCCATCAAATGTAAACTCAAGACATCATGCAAAAAGCTAATATGTGCTTATGTTTCACTGCAGCTTACTGTGCATTAACTGTTGTTTAAATGCCAAATTATATTTTAGTGAAAGCTATTAAAAATAACACTGATATTTAAGAAACAAAATACGAAATTCTCCTAAGATGGTTGGCTATTCGACGACCTTTCCAGACAGCAGTTTTGAGTGTACTGAGGGCCACAGTAGAATGTATCTGTGTGTCATGTATCAAATTATAAGAAAGTTAACCGTTTATGTGTCTACACCGCCCCAAAGCACGCGCAATAATGTTTATAACAATTAACCATTTAATGCTTCAGATTTTTCAAGAAAGCTTTAATATTTGCAGACCAATACAGAGTTGGTTTCGGTCAGACTTCAAGTGTCAATGGTCAAGAAAATGCACGTTTTTGCTTAGTCAGCGTATATTTCTCGTCTTGTTCTCGAGCCAGTCAATAGAATGGTAGAATTTCAAAATTGTATTTTCTTGACCTGCAAATTAACATTGCTCAAGACATGTCAGAGGCCATTTTGGTTGGCTTGGCCAGTACAAGGTTAAGCTGACACAAGGGGCTTAATACAGGGAACACCGGTTTGTGCTCGCGAGATTTCTTTTGGCTCATAGAAAGTTGTCTGACATCACGCGCATTGCGCATTGGCATAGACAACGGATCTTTCCAGAGTAATTACGTCATATATGACGTTACAATCAGCTACGCGGCGTGCAGGATGACGTCATACTCATTACGTCATAAATGATTCTATTAAGCCCGTCTTTAACTCTTAATAGTATGTCATGTTGTACGAATTATATGTCTACTAATTAATAAACATGCTGTTGAATATTTTGAATCTAATTTCACTTGCAACAACACCGATTCAAATTAGTTTCACATATTCAACAGCTTACCTGTATAGCTTTCGGGAAATTGATAGTCAGGGAGTTCAGAGATCGATCGTGGGCGTGGGTGGAGCTTAGCTATAGATGGACTGGGCATAGCTAAAAATAGAAAGGTCCATAAAGTCATCAGTCTATGGAACAAGTTGTATGTAATCACAGTTCTAGCATCATCGGTTAATCATTAACACGTAGTATATTTAATCAGACAAAATGTTTCTTCGGGACTAGAATATTTTAAGATAGCCATAATCTCAAATGATATGGTTTATGTTTTGGGACTTTTAGTTTGTTGCACACTTTTCTGCAAATTGTGTTCGTTTTGCTTCTAGCTTGACATATCTGACGACGACACATCCATATGTAAATTCATAAATACCGTATTTACAATAATAACTTAATTAGATATAATTATTGGACCTCGAATTTGAATAAGTATGCTTATAAAATTTGTTTAAACGATCCTATTCGTTATACTACATCGACAGATGCATAATCAATCGACCAATGGACTCTTATTCTTTTATACAGTTATTATTCACCAATGACGGGCTTTGAACCCCCCCCCCCCACCCCCCCCCCCCGAGGCCGATAATAGAGGAGAATAGCAACGTATAATGCACCTTTACAGTTTTAGCTATGCCATGCCCATCTCTAGCTAAGCTCCAACCAAGCTTCGCCCGTGATGGGATCGATCGAACCCTGAATTCCCTGAATCTCACTTTCCAGACGACTATGCAGGTAAGCTGTTGAATATTTTGAAACTAATTTGACTGGTTGCTGTTGCTGCCTATACCAACTCTATGGTGCTAAATGTGTAACTATTATATTCAACTCTAACCGTTTGGTGGCTCCAAAGGCTATAAGGTCCTAACTCGATGCTTCTCAACATGCAACAGGCGAGCAAAGGACGCCACAACGTCAGCTTGTTAAGGGTTTGAGATCAGACCTCAAAGAACGTAATCACCATCATCACCACCACCACCATCACCACCACCACCATCATCACCATCATCATCACCATCATCATCACCGCCGCCGTCGTCGCCGCCGCCACCACCACCACCACCACCACCACCACCACAACCAGCACCACCACCACCACCACCACAACCAGCACCACCACCATCATCATCCCTCCTCCTCCTCCCCCTCCTCCTCTCCTCCTCCCCTCCTCCTTCACTAACACCACCACACCCACCACCGCCTCCAGGGCCGCCTCCACCGGCGGCTTCAATTTCTATGTGCTAACTTATCCGACAGTCATGCACCCATTAGTTTAATTTTTTGATCACCATCTCCCGGTTGGGGGATCGAACCGCCATTCTGCAACTCCGCATAGCATCAGCAACCAAACACCTTTCCACTGGACCACCACGCCAAGAATAAAAAGTCAAGGTTTGGCCGACCAGCTTTCACATGCCTGATATACTGACACACTGACGATTCATATGGGACTATCTGTGGATGCACCTGCCATGATTCAATCCAAGGCTTTTTACGCCTATTGTACTCTAACTCCAGCACGGCTCTGGCAGTATATGTATTTTTATTTTTTTTATTGACGCTCTGGCAACGTGCGGCTTCAATTTCTATGTGCTAACTTAGCCGACAGTCATGCACCCATTAGTTTAATTTGTTGTCACTTAAGCACCTTTCAAATGATCTCATGGTTCGCGTCAAAGTCAGATTATTAGTTCTCTTTGAACCAAAACTTTTCAGTCGAAATTATATTGCGATTCTGAAAATGTCATTTACCTAATTTCATGCAAATTGTGTCAAAAGCAGTATGTTGCTGAAACGAAACCTCCACTAAGATGCCGAGCAACTAGACACCTTTCGGATATTAGACTAGAGGAAGACACACATGTGGCTGAACATTTTAATCTTCCTGATCATTTAGTCACTCGTGACTTTGAAATTATGCCTATCGAACAGCTACCTCTTTCAGACACAACAGAGGAAACTGATAAACAAAGAAAACTAAGAGAATCGTTTTGGATTAAAGAACTCGAAACACAATGGCCAAGGGGCATAAATTGTGACCCAGGCCTATTAGATCAAAGGGAGATTATCCCATTTACTCTCACATACAATCGGAAGAAATGGTGAAATTGCGAAAATCCTAAAGGATGAGTATCACAAATTACAGGACAATCTCAGACAACCTTTCAACAAGCGTCCAGTAATTGCATTTAAGAAAAATCCGAATCTACGTGACATCTTAAAAGGCTAACTGAAATAGGTTTTCAAAATACCACTCAGTGATTTATCATTGTGTGACAATTATGCCATATGGCGCGGTAACAGAAACAGTCATTCCATCGAAAATTTTCAAAAATAGATTTCTCGAACTGTAAATGAACATATGAGAGTGTGCATACAACAGTGGCTTAAATTGACAAAAAATTACCATTATATAACAACATTCGCAATCAACCTATTATTTCAAATAGCAACAGGTTTTAATTCTAAATTTTTGCCCGGGATATTTCTTTTACAAACACTAGATTTTCTGTATTCTAGTTTTCCTGTTTCTTGTTTATTTAATCACATGGTAATTATTTAAATTTAATTAATTTTATTTGATATCATTGACTATGATTTTCATCTCTTAATATTTTTATTTCATAATCCTCACCTGAGTTCATTTTATAGATTTAATTATACAGACTGCCCTCCACCCCCTATCAAGGGCGTCCACCCCACCCCACCTCATTTGTCATGGATGCACACTCGCCATGCCATCCAATCCTTCTCCCATCCAAACACCCTTGGGTGAGATTAGAAAATTTTGAAAACTTCAACCCTGGAGAGAGCACTTAGGCTGCAGTGGGGTTGGGGTGGGGGTGGGGAGGAGGATGTATGGGGCTGGGTCCCTGGGTTAATACTCTGGATAATTAAGCGGTCCTGGGATCCTCCCCCGGGAAATTCTGATAATTTGACTCTGAGAGGCCTTTTCTGACAATATTTCTAATAAATGGGCTTAATAATGTGGGGTGGGGCACTAGTGGGGTAGCTGGATGCTTGGTTCCAACACCCGTGTTTTCAGGGGCCATGGTTTTAGGGTTTTTTGTGGGAGGCCTTTGGGGGTTGGGTGGGCATGGTGGTGGCGGAATTGATTTCCCCCTAATTAGATGAGGATGCAAACTTAATCTCTGACCCCCACTGTGGAAGCCCCTGAGTTCCCATCCTACCCCCAAGTGAAATAAAGGGATCCGCACCTCCCACCCACTCTTACACTGCATCCAACACTTGCACCCGTCAACAAGAGTTCATTAGGCAGCAACAGGCACCACATACACCCTAGCAACATCATAATTTTTTTAAAACTTTTTTCAGTTTTAATGCTTGTTTATAGCAACCCTTCGGGGGAGCATCGCAACCATTCGGGGAAGCACCTCTCAGAGTGAGTCATGGCTCAAATACATCTCGGTGTAAGCGGCCACTAAAACCAACTAAACGAACAAAAAAAAAATCACTGTCCTTCGGATGAGACATTGAACCTAGGTCCCGTCTCCTTACACGTAGGTGGACGTTAAAGATCTCACTGTCTGTGGTTGAAACTCGTCAGAATGTGAAATTTCAGCCGGCCTTTTAGTCACAGTTTGGCCTCTTTTAAAGGAATAGGGGCAGATGGGAAATGGAAGTCTTTGGCCAACTGGCCAAAGCCCATTAATCTGACCCTTAGTCCATTAAACCAGCCTTTGTCTATATATAGGTATACAAGCACATTTTGAAAAGAGTCTATTATAGTATTTATTAATATATTATTATTCCGAGGGCGATCCTCTGCATGTTTAGAATGAGCACATGTGGCCACACAGGTACGTAATACTCTATCTTAAAGACAGGTGCCATGAGATGAAACAGCTGAAATAAGCAGTGTTATGTAGTCTTGCAGCCATCATTGTCAAACAGGGGTTCTCCTAAGTGAAATAATGAAGAGAAATATGGAATTACCAGTATTCGTAAATTTGTGGTGTTTTCTTAAACTTGTGGTGTTGCAATTCTTTCTTATAACTGGAGATATCTTGACCAAACTGCGTGAATGATCACCCCTAGGGGTCATCTAGCAATGTGAACAATTTTGGGTCAAAATTTCATATGGCAACTTCACGGCGACCAGATTGATCACAATTATCACGATTTAATAATAACACAGGCCTTTCTAATCTCGTCCGTTTGCAGACCAAGAGAAGACTATTTTTGAAAATTTACCACTGGAATGACTGGCTCGATAACCGAGGCAGTCATTCCAGTAGTAAGTTTTCTTGCTCTGTAATTACACGTACCAGATTTTCCATTTTAATTTTTCCTGGTTTTTTTTAATCACATGGAAATTATCTAATTTCATTTTCCAGATTTATTCATTCAGACTGCCCTCCCCTCGAGTAAGGGTGACCCATCCCTTGTTTATAGCAACCCTTCGGGGGAGCATCGCAACCCTTCGGGGAAGCACCTCTCAGAGTGAGTCATGGCTCAAATACATCTCGGTGTAAGCGGCCAATAAAACCAACTAAACGAACGAAAACAAAATGACAATCTCAAGGAATAAAATAAACAAGAATTTGTTCAATTTTGAAAATTCTGAGCCAGTGCGTTTGACAATATCACACGCACGCACGCACGCACGCACGCACGCACGCACGCACGCACGCACGCACGCACGCACGCACGCACGCACGCACGCACGCACGCACGCACGCACGCACGCACGCACGCACGCACACACACACACACACACACACACACGTATGTGAGTGAGTGAGTGAGTGTGCGCGTGCGTGCGTGTGTGAGGGCCTCGGGAAGATCACTTTACTTACGATGTATACCCTCCTTAAATAAAGATTATTATTAATATTGTTAATTAGTAGCGAGCCGATATTAGGTGGACGCGATAACTGTTGATTCTTATAATTATATCTGGTCATTAGCGATCAATATTGATAAAGATATGACCAATGCAGACATCAAAGGATATCAACAGCGCGTGATGATGGCACTAACAGGACCGTAGTGAATAACAATCATTCATTATTGTCAAGATTAACACAGCGCTGTTCTTTACAAAGAAAATTATGCCATCCAACCTCTGTTGATCAACAACACGTTCATTAGCAAGGAAATGTGTATCCATAAGGCGACGCGATGATGGAAGTAACTGTGGGTAATTAATTATATTTAATCAGCGAACTGACCATCCATATGAGCGAAGCAAATAAAGCGACCTTTGTTACGGTGTGCTAGCTGCAGTCCTCGTGCACGAGCTGTTGTAAAAGAGTTATTATCACGACATGTGCATAAATAGTCCAGCTTTAAGTTAATCTAATCAAAAAGAGGGGCATAGCTAGACACATAGAGCCGGTATCAGAAGGATCTATTTCTAGCTAAGTCCCGCCAATTTCTAGCTATGTTCACCCAATTTGTACGCACGTTTACATCACGTTCAATTGAACATAAAAGAATATTTATTAACTTGTAAATTTACCAGAGCATGCGATTCAGAGGGTTGCTGTCGGACTCTCACGTCGGACCTAATCAATTGTATTATGACGTCAGTGAAGGAGTGGTGCATTTTGACTATGACGTCAGAGATTTGAGTTACAGATCGGATCCCTAAATTATTCACAGGACAGTATTTTCACATGTTCTCTCACGTAGGAGAATATGACAAGGAATAACCACTGTCCCATGAGTGTTGGTAATATTTATCGCGTGCGTTGTATTTTAGTTAAAACTAACATTTAATATATTAAAATAGTCTGTTGTTCATTACCATTTATAACATGGCGATCTTGTTGTGTTATTAACTTTCACCGTCGCTTATAGTTATCGCTGCTCTTAGATTTGTAAGCGGGCTCCTGTACTCGGGTACAATCCAATCGCTAACAATCTAATAAGACTACATTTATTGGGATCGATCGATCCTTGCATTCCAAGAATCTCAATATCCAGAAAACTAAAATTATTTGGAGCTAGTTTACATATACGCTTGCTATATAACACTGATATACTAACATTCGTGGAAGTAGAGTTAATAACACACACAGGGCACTAAATATAAGGAAACTTTGACATTTTACATTTAAACACCTACGTGATGGAACTACTCCAAAATCCTAGTAATGTTACCAGTAATTCATCCACAATAGCTCTAACTGAGACAGAGAACACAACCTTTGAGATTATTGCTGTATGTCTACAAGTACCAGTCGGTATATTAATTCTAATATGTAATACTATAACTCTGATTGTTATTTGGAAGACTGAACTAAAACATGAAGCTTTGCTAGTTCTGTTTGCCAGTATGGCACTGAGTGATGACATAGTCGGGGCGATTTACATATTTAATGCTTTCCTGATGTTTTCTAAGCGCTTACTTACACCAGGTACTTGTTTTCTACGCTTTGGACTATTTCTCTGGGTTCTGCTTGTATCTCTTGGAAACATAGCCTTCTTATCATTCGATCGATGTCTGGCTATTGCTTTGCCTTATAACTACTCTAATCTTGTTACTAAGCGTCGAGCTATCATTGGATCTGTTATTCTGTGGATATCTAGTGCTGTTGCTTCATGTGTGGCATACACAAGGGCTATATGGAACTTCACTGAGTGTAGGTTTATGATCTTAGCAGACTACAACGAAACATTATTGATTCCAGTTTCCATCTTCTTCATCATGCTGATATTTCTCACAGTCAACTACGCGATCATTATTTACCATGTCCGGGTACAACTCCGGAAGATTGCCATAGAAAGATCAATGGCACATGCGTCTATCGCCATTGGTGCAGATCACGTGGCCCAGCAGGGAAGTAATGGTTCGTCTGCGCCAGTTCGTCGTCCAATGCTTCGCTTCCGGTATCTCAAAACTGTGACGTCAGTGCTTGGTTTATTTCTATTCTGTTATCTGCCTCTGATGTCGACATTCAGCTACTATGCTGCTCATTGGTCAACAATGACTGCGTTTCCTGGCATGATTCGCAGGTGAGAAAAGGACATAAGCTTAAATATCTTACAATAATTACTCCGCCGCCGTAAGGCTAATGAATGGATCGGATTTTTCATTCAAATAACTGAAGTCGTCTCTAAATACGTCACCATGTTACCTGCCGTCACAATCACAATATCGTTGGTCCACCACGGCAGCGATAATGGTCTGTCAGGAAACGGTTTTTGATGCACTTCATATTCAATAAATATTCTAGTAACTATTTTGAAACTAATTTGACTGGGGGCTCTTGCTGCATATGACATTTAGAAGTTGATTCCTAGCTAGCTCTATTGCACATTTGTGCCACTAAATCGCTAGAGTTAGGAATACACTATGAACTGTTTTAATTAGCTGGCATGAGAGGTTATGTGTTGACAAAATAGTCAGTGGCCAGAAGCAACTCCAATGCATTACAATCAGGATCCACTGCCGACATTATCAAAACAATGGCCCTTTCTAGGGTGATTACGTCTTATGACGTCATAATCAGCTAAACGTCGTGTAGGATGACGTCATAATCATTACGTCATAAATGGTTCTATTTGGCCCGTCTTTAACTCCTAATTTCCGACACGTTGTACGATTTGTATGTCTTTGATATTTAATAAACATGCTGTTGGAATATTTTTTAAACCATAGGCAGCAACAGCACCCAGTCAAATTAGTTTCAAAATATTCACAGCTTACCTGGATAGTATTTTGGAAATTGATGGTCAAGGAGTTCAGAGATCGATAGATCCCAACAACATCTAGCTTGAGATGGACGGGGCATAGATAAAGAAAAATGGAAAGGTCCATTATTAGCTTGTAGGCCTACAAAAAAGATCTGAACCTGTTCCCAAAACCGCATCATCGTCGTCAAAATCTGTGATTTTTAATGGAAGGGGAAACAAAGAATCGAAATCTATCTGATGTTTGAAGTTGAATCTGAAGAGATGGATACGTTCAATTACTTCAGGTACATATCCCATCAGAATACGTTGTTTAAACTTTAAATCGTCATCGGCCAACAAACGAAAAGTGGGCTAATCCCACTAGATAAAACAGGGGCGGGGGTGCCGGGGCGGATGCAGGATTTTATGATAAGGGGACGTGAAGGGGTGGGCCAGGGTGGGGGGGGGCTTCCTCCTCCCTAATTTTTTAAAATTAGATGCTCTGAAAAGCTATCTCATGTATTCTGAGTGATAATTCGTGGATCGATCAATCACAACACGGGAGAAGAGTTAGTGGAGCTTAGCTAGAAATGTAGGGGGTGGGGGAGGGGAGGCATGGCGAAAACCTCTATTCCTCCATTTACATTAGTGTTTGTTCATCGAATCGGATGACGTGTCCAACAGCAATAGTGGTCTGAAAATTAAGGACATTTATGCAGACTATAGATTAGTGATGGGAATTGGTACCCATTTTTACGATCGATGATTGTTTTTATATACTAACCGATGACCGATTAATGATTGATCATAACAGGTTCTCATTGTTTACTCATTTTGAATGCAGTAATTATAGCACGTTCAAGGATAATTACCCCTTTCAAACCAAGTCGGAGGTATGACAGATTCTTAATAATTTAAGAAATAATCTGTTGAATATATTGAAACTAATCTGACTGGAGGCTGTTGCTGCCTTAGGCAGCAGCAGCTTCCAGTCAAATAAGTTTCAACATATTTAACATGTAATTGGTATGGTTGCTTTGAAATTAACATACTATTTCAGGGCTGAAAGAATTAATGTCTTAGACTAAGGAGTAATACTATATAGTTGTAACAATTAAATTTAATTTCTTTTCCAAAAAGTATTGATGCTATCTTGACCAGTTACAATATATCAATAAAGTCAATTAATAAACAACCAAAATCAATTTCTGAAATCAAGATCAAACCGTTGGCTGGACATGCACACCTATCAATCATCGATCAAATCGATTAATCGGAACAACACTAATATAGATACAACAGCTGTCGCATAGGGTTAAAAGTAGATGTTGGCGTAAATAATTTAGAGATCGGATCTAATTGAAATTATCTAAACACGGGTTCACACAGTATAATTTCAAGCCCATATAATAATATAATATTGTATGATTACTGTATTCTGCGCCTCTAGTAGTAAAAACATCGTACATGCTGCAATCAGTCATTTTTTGCTTTCGACCACTGTGTCTTGTCCTCAGCCAAAATATTTAGCTTCCTTAGGTCCATTCTTGATTTGAGTGTACTGAGTTCTGCTTTCTTGAGGTCACCTCATAGCACGCTTAACAGATTTATGCAATGACGTCCTCGCCTGGGTTTATATTTGCTGGCTCTAAGTAGGACGAGTTCCAAGGCTCTCTGTGCTGGTGTGTTTTCTGATATCCTTAGTACATGACCAAACATGGACCATCTTTGCCTGGCGACTTTTACGGACATCGACGTTGTATTACACATCTTGTATAGTGTAATGCTGGAAATTATGCTGTCTGGCCATCGGTGTCCAGTGACGGTGCGTGGGTGTTGGTGTTTGCGGTGGCATGCATCACGTTTGTCTAGAACTGGCTTTGCAGCTGCCCAGCTGTTACAGTTATACAGCATCAAGAATACGCAGGTTACATTGCATAATCGTATTTTTTTTGTCACGGGCATCTTTCCTCGACGAATCCATAGCTTCCAGAAGGACTTGAACGCTAACTTCCCCATGACGCAGCTTGCAGCAATGTGAGCAGTACTACAAATCAGGATTTTACTTTCCCTCCATGGTTGGCCGCCATTGAGTGGATTGCCATTTTCTTTAGTTTCTATGTTTTGTAGATAGGTATATCTGAGTAGAAAGGCTGTTTTGATTTGTCGGGAGAATATGACGTCATCAATGGCGTCATGAATATTTGACTTAAGTCACGCCCACTCTAATTTAAATATGGATGACGCCACTGATGACGTCATAAGCTCTCGATCAATCAGAAAAGCCGCCCCTTCATTCGCCACAATTTGAGGATGTAGATCTCTAGATGCTTGACGGGTGCAATGATGCATGAAAGGGTGTGTGGCCAAATGTAGGCCACATAAACCCTCACAGCCAATCAGAGCAGCCGCAACAAGGGTCGCCATTTGTTAGGCCTTGGATATATTGATCCTTAGTAATGCTGAATGATGGGCCTAATGACCCGTGAAAGCACTAAAGGGCCTTGGCTCATTAAAATATTGATGATGTCGTCGTGACACTCGACCAATCAGCGCAGCCACAGTCACCAATGTTTCGCTGTAGATCTCGTAATCCATGATGTATAGGCGTTATATATCCGACCATAAGCCCACCTAAACTTGCATATGAGTCAATTGAATTGATATAACAGGATTTAACATACATTAGTACACATCCATAAACACATACACACATATCTGGACACAATACCCCTTTCCCGCATTGACGTCCTTACGCCGGGATTCCCCTAAATCAATGCTCAGAGCAAAACTACTGGCCGGTACCGCCGTCAACAAGCTGCTGACCCGCGTTGAATTACTTTTGCTCTATAATGCACTGCAATCTAAACCATTCCTATGATAAACTAAAATCAGTATGTTATTTAAGTCATATATCATTCTAAAGCGCATTCAATTGGTGAAACATTAATGCAATAATATTTTTGTAACGTTTTCACTGAGTTATTTGCGTATATAAAATACACCATTCGACCTAGATTCATTAAATCAAGTGGACAATAGGGGATATTTTAAAATTGCAATCTACTGTATTAAATTTTAAAAAACTATAAAAACTAATACAGAAATCTATAGGAAATTGGCTTAGCTTTCCAATGATGTATAACTTCAGAAACATTATGAACATAGTTTTTCATATGCACTGCCTAAAGTGCACCGTGTCTGATTCCCATAATAAAGTAATGCTGTATGTTAGTCAGCTATCGCATATACCAGCCGGAAGCAGTACGCGCGATGCATTCCGGGAAGGTATTTCCCCAAAATACGCTAATGTGGAAAAGGTCTATTGAGATATAGCAAGTCATGATATATCAATAGATAGGTGTTAACCTGTTAACCTGAAGCGCTCAACAGAATTATGATATGCACCTTCATCCTTCAATCTAAACCCTCCAGAACATAAATAGTTATCTCAGTAACAAAGGTTCTAAAATATTCATCCCATGGTTTTGTAATAAATAGTAAGAAAGATGGCAGACGTTGTGTCAAGAGTCATACACATCGTTAGCCAATTGTCATGTAAATATATATATATATATTTTTATATGAGTTCAGGTAAAACTTCTTGACCATTTCATCACTGTTTTATGGCGGTGTCCCTGCAACAGGGTGAGGGTGCTTTTCTATACAAGGAATAGCCCTGAAGCCATCATACATGGCAGACAACAGGATTTAGACATACACGGCCGCCGCATACCCCTTGGACTGGAATCATCACTGTACTACACTTGTGCAGTGATTTTGGAATCTACGGCCACAGTTGAGCCGGGACAAGAGGAAATATTATGGGCCACTGTACCACAGTTAGGAAGCAACACGCACACACACAGCCATGCTGGAACCAGATCCCGATTACATGATCGCCTCACAATGCGCAAGTCCCCGGATGATCGTGGACACCACCAACAAGGATCATATAACATTTAGCGCATTCAATTGCACAGCAACCCCAATAACAATAGTACCGAGAGTTCGTTGTGGCCATCTAGTGGATGCGATATTACTGGAGACACCACCTATCGCACCTACACCAGCAACAACTTCTGAAGATGATTTACCGGAGAACATGCATGACATTTATTTGCGCGCCACAGTTGGTTTAACATAATCTCACAAACGTGACGTACGACATATATTACATAATTATCGCGACAGTTTTTCGGCCGGAGACATGGATCTGGGAAAAACTCACCTCGTGCGACACTCCATCGACACTGGAAATAATCGACCCATTCAACAACCCATACGACGTCTTCCCATTCACAAGAAGGTGGAAGCACATCAACAAGCGAATGCCATGTTGTGGACAGGGATCATAGAGCCCTCGGCATCCCCATGGGCCAGTCCATTGTATTAGCAGGCAAGAAGGATGGATCTTTGTGGTTTTGCATTGACTACCGCCACCTAAACCATCTCAGAATCAAAGACGTGTATCCATTACCCAGAATCGATCAGGCCTTAGATTCCTTGTCCGGAGCAAAGTGGTTTTGTGCCCTTGACTTAGCTAGTGGGTACTGGCAGGTAGCCATGGATGAGGCTGACCGGGAAAAGACCGCATTCATATGTAGAGACAGTCTTTTCCAAATCCACAAGATCCCCTATGGCTAGTGCAACGCTCCTGGAATGTTCGAACGTCTCATTGAGCAGGTACTCACTACCCTACAATGGGAGATCTGCACCTCTGTTACATCTATGACGTAATCATCTTTGGCTCTTCGTTTGAGCAGACCCTGTCCAACTTGGACACGGTTCTTATGCGGTTTCATACCGTAAACCTCATGCTAAAACCCAAAAAGTGTCACCTTTTCAGACAGAGCATCGAATTCCTGGGACACGTCATATCCGGCAATGGAGTAGCTACTCAACCTTCAAAAACCAAAACAGTAGCGGGGTGGCAGACCCGCACTTCAGTCACCGACACCCGGAGTTTCCTTAGTACTATCGTCGATACATCCGTCACTTTAGTGAGATTGCATCCCCGTTATTCCAAATCACCGAAAAAGATCGACCATTCGAGTGGACGAGTGAGTGTGAAGGTTCCTTCAGGGCGCTGAATGAACATTTGACAACCGCACCTATTCCTGCTCATCCTAACTCTAACCTCGATTTCATCTTAGACACTGATGCATCTGCCTATGCAATAGGTGCAGTTCTATCTCATGTCACAGAAGATGGAACAGAGCGGGTACTGGGTTATGGTTCACATACTCTGAATAAAACAAAGAAACGTTATGCGACCACTAAGAGGGAATAGTTAGCTGCGATGTATTTTGTCCCCCAAAAAATAGTACAAGCACTTTCTGTATGGGCACTCATTTACACTCCGTAGAGATCACGCCTCACTACACTGGCTCAGAAACCTAAACAATCTGGAGGGCCAGGTAGCGAGGTGGCAGGAATCCCTGCATGCCTTTGACTTCAATGTTGTTCACAGACCCGGCAAGCTGCATGGAAATGCTGATGCCTTGAGCAGAATCAGGCTCAAGGATGAACAAGAAGTGGCCACCACCATGACACATACAACACGACCATCTCCTGTGTTCTCTGAACTGCGGTGCGCAGAGTGGGATCCGGAGACAGTCATTCATGAACCAGCAACAGACGCGCAAACACGGAATATATATGTGTGGATCCAGGAGGGGGTACGCCCTCCAAAGGAATCTGTTACCTCACTTTCTGCAATGCCTAAATATTAATATCAAAGGTTTGGAGAATGTCATATACAAGGTGGTGTCCTCTACATTAATAACCGGATAGTAATTCCTGAACCGTACCGTGTTATCATACTTCAACAACTGCACGACAACGGTGGAGCAAGTGTAAAGGCATGGCTCGCCAAATGTGTCCCATGCCAAAAGCGCACTGTTGGCCAGCACCATTACACACCCCCTACAAGTTAAAATTATTGGTGTACCATGGGAGCGAGTGGCTATTGATGTGCTCGGACCTTTGATCACGACGGATGGAGGAAACAAGTACATCCTCGTATTACAAGATTATTTTATGAAGTGGGTAGAAGGATTCACTTTGCCGGACCAAGAAGCATCCACAGTAGGTGAGGTCAAGTCTAGAAATGTGTTCTGCCGCTTCAGTATGCCCTATGAACTGCACTCCGACCAAAGAAGTAATTTTGAGAGCCAGCTGATCGCTGAGCTCTGCAAATTGTTTCATATAGTCAAAACTCGCAGTGACGGGATGGTAGAGAGATTCAACAGAACTCTTACGGAGATGTTGACTAACACACTTTGATTGTCGCAATTGGGATTTACGACTCCCATACGTGCTCATGGCAAACCACACTTTGACACATTCCAGCACGGGTTATACCCCTGTTCGGTTAATGTTAGGCCGTGAATTAGGCTTACCCTTGGAACTGGCCATGCGAGAAAAATCCACCATGTCTCTACATAGAGCTCATGTGGCAACGAATAGAACAGGCCTATGCGCTAGTAAGAGAATCATTATCCAATACACACCAGCGTCAGAAAGGGTGGCATGAGCGGCGAGTGCATGGAAACCCGTATGAGGCAGGAAAAATGGTTTGGGTTCATGATTCGTGACGTTCTGCAAACTTGCTGAGTAAACTGAGTTACCAATGGAAAGGCCCCTATGTGGTAGTAGGTAAGAAGTCGGACGTGACCTACCAGATCCGTGCCTCAAATGGCCTGACCTCAGTCATCCACTTCGATTGACTTAAACCTTGTGGTGGTGATGACCCAGTGCCAGAGCTCGGTCTGGGAGTTTCACGTTTGGCCTATTACAGAGAACAGGAAACTCGGTGCACACACCCCCCCCCCCCCCCCTCCAAGCCATCAAAACGCCAGATTACCACCACTCCAAGTTGCACCACATCCATTAGCAACACCATCCCCCATCCAACTGGCGTCCCTCATTTCAGCACCGAGTTCAGACATCACACGTCCTTTCCATTTCACACGCCACTCATCGTCTGTTGACTGTCAATCTTCAACTATGAGAGAGTCAGCTGTTTCAGAGGAGGTGGCATCCCACACCACAGTCACCCCCACGACTAGTGGTGGGCAGGGAAGCAGCCTGTTCAGCAGACTCTCGACTCGAATATTCCCAGTACTTAAAAACTATGACAGAGTAACAACCGTCGTGTAACAGATGTCCATCCCCATCCAAAGGGCATCCCCGACCAAAACCACCTCTGCCCATTTTCCGCAAGCACCCCCCCCCCCCCCCCCCTTATCTGGTAATGCGGAAAACTGATCATACGGTAAGGAGGAAAAGCTTCGCAGCTATCTATAGTACACGCTACAAGGATCTTCCACCCTCTTGGAAACTTCGTACGTAAACAGCTAAACAAAGACACCTCAATCACATGTAATAACAGCCAACATTATTAAGAGAACAAGATGTCTGTCGTCGATATCGAGTAGGATTTTACCACTGAAAGGAAATTCTATAATGGATTGATTCATGTACAACAGCACCCATCATGGTCATCAGTGGCGGATTAAGGTTGTGCGAGGCCCTAGGCACAAGACCATGCGGGGGGTGGGGGGTCCGGGGGCCCTCCCCCTGAAAAATCTTAAATCTAGACGCTCTGTGGTGGAATCTGACGTATATTTGGCATCATTTTAGTTAATTATTATAGGCTTTATAGCAGACAAAATGGAGTTTTTAACACATTGACTGCCGAGTTTTTTGCAGACAACATTTCCCATGCGCCATATCTCCGACCATGTTAAATATTTTAAAAACAATTTGGCTGAAAGTTGCTGGTTCCCGAGCTACCAACAGCTTTCAGTCAAATTATTTCCAAAATATTCAATAGAATTGTTTGGGTATATTAAGGTATATATTATGGACCCGATAGATGCAAGGGTGTAATATACAATTTACAATTTGTAAAAAATATTTATATAGCCAACCGTGACAACGTAGCTTTAATTTAGTCAGTAACATTGTAACAATGTTTCTTCCTACCTTGCCTTTCTTTAAATTTTACGAAAAAACTCGGCTACCCACAGTATGACTATGAGAATCAATGAATGACTGAATGTAGGCCTACTGATTCCCGATCAAAAACCGTTTAACAGTGCTTCGGACCGCTTCCACTGACTCACTGAGGCAACAAAAATTCCTTTCCACGTGTGCGTCACGCCATCAAGTGATCATCGCGTTTGTTTAGTCTACTCGGGTAACTCGGCTCAGCCGCTCGAGCATTGTTACAATCGATAATTAAACAATAAAACGAGACTATAAACAGAAAAACATAGGTCACTGACATAAGGCCATGCTAAGGCAATAATCTATTTTGGAGATATTGACCGAGTGTCTTTTCGTTGCGTTATGTAGCTTGCCTAAAGAAAAAGAAAACAGAAATTTTTTTTTGGTCCAAGTCCGAGGCCCCCTTCAAGTGCGAGGCCCTAGGTTACTGCCTCGTTAGCCTCGTGGATAATCCACCCCTGATGGTCATCCGTGCTCTAAAGTAACTCTGTCCCATTCCAAAAAAGGACTCGGCCATTAGAGTGAAATACATCATGTCCGATAAAGTTGACACCATTAAGCACTGCAGTGCCCCGCCCCCAACTGCAATAACAACTTTCACACTTCACAACAGCGCAAGATTCATCCGCAGATAAGCAGTCACGTGTATCAATCCAATTCACCAACATAACAGAGACACAGACACTCAGGATGACTGTTTCACTATCTCCATACGACGGTACTGTAAATTGCAAACTGTCGCATGCATTTTCCGGGCTGAACTGTAATAATTAAATTTGGTCTAGGTGAGGTGAGACTAGTTCTACCCATAGAGGAGGATGCTTGGCAGTCTGCCCACCCGGAAAATACAGTCCAGCTTTGCGGAGTCAGTAGACTTGGAGTCGACATGACATGGACCTGTTTAAACCAAACAATAAATTACCGTCAGCTATACTGCCCTAATTTTGATTAAGAATACAACTGTTCTACCGCGTATACAAATCATTATCACGCAGGCTGATGAAGCAGCATCAAAACTTAGACGGTATAACACTGTAGAGAATTTCAATATTCTCCTACCTACAAATTCCAGCTGACAATCAACATGAGCTCGAATATATACACCATACACAGGAGAAGGCTCATGTTCAAGATCACGCACATAAAAGGGACGCAGTTCTAAGGAACAGAGAAATGAAAACATGTTTCTATTTTTCGCATCAAATACATACGGTCAACAGCATTAATCTCCACATGTATACAAATTGCCTAAGTTTCCGATCAACCACGTGCTTTCAAAACAAGAATCACGTGATCATCACTTCTATTTTTTGGTAAATTGGATCAAAGGCTATAAACAAAAGAACCGCTCTCCCACGACGCTACCACACCATGATGGAGGAGGCAAGTGAGTCGGGGTCACGACCGCTGACGTCATCACGTTCCCCAACACCCCATAGGGAATTCCAGCTTGAAATTTGACCAGGCGGGTTTATAAGCATCCAACTTGAAAACCGCATCACAGCTAATTAAAAGGTGAATAAATAGTCACAGATTTTAACATTGATCGGAGACTGATTTTCCGCTGAGTAGGGATGAAAGCGCCTATCCTACCTTCTTATATATATTTTTACCTTCCCTTTACGAAAGGAATATATAATTGGATGGATTAAAAAGTTAAATAAACCCATACATGGAGTGACCGAGTCACTCGGGAACTTTCGGGCGTGGTCCTCCACCCTCATGTGACGTCACCAAAAATATAAAAGGGGGAAAGCACGCACTGAAACTTCATCTTCCCTTTAAACTCGACACCAGGGAAGATCAGGCACTAGGCCATTTTCGTTTCGCAAACCCAATTCTGCTGGTCTTCTTATTATTATTCATTTTATGTTATAATTGGCCAGGAAAGTATTATGAAGAGCTAGGAAAGTTAGGAAAACTTTAGTTAGGTGCATGCAGTTCCACATATAACAATCATGAGGGAGTAGTATGTCGCTTGCGGAAGATCTCGCATTGTCCGAAGGTTGGACGAATCGGCACCTGTGAACACTGGCCAGAAATATCTGTGTACTGCACCTTCGTACAACAGACAGCCGTGCAAGCATGCATTTTCCAGAAATTCGGACTTGAAACACATCAATCGCGACCATCTACTTCAGAGAGCATACTGTGTGGACTGCAAATACCTATATTCCACCACGTGGTATGGTGTTACACACACATTGTCCTACAAACATTGTGTGTTGGTCATAACTTTAAAACCTGGTGAACAGAGTGAGGACATAGACGTCCTCGCACCATGCTTCGAAAGTAGACTTCCAATTGTATTAATTTCTACTGGGAAGATGGCCAAAACTAAACGCACGAAGAGACGACAACCTGACTTTCCGCAAATAGTTTCAGCATCCGCATCCACAACACAATCAGCCAGCACCAGCACCCCAGTAACCATCACCACAACACCGGCAGCACCCGTAAGATCAACACCGGCAGCACCTGCAGCATCGGCAGCGACACCAACTGCAACATTCGCACCAGCAGCACCCGCAGTAACCACACCGGTAGCACTCATCACCTCAACAACATCCACATTCATGATTGGACAGCCAATTTCGGTAGTGATAACCACCCCTGTGACAATTAAAGATCCAGTGTTACAGGAGGTTTCGGAGTTCTATATCTCCTCTTAGTTTAGTTATCAACGAGGAGATAAGTTTCACGGAAACCACCATCACCACTTCCGCACCGTATGCCAGCACATCGACATCCACACGCAGCACCATCGTATCAGTAGATCCTGCCATTCGAAAAGCTACCACGCCGGACAGACCATACTCGGGGAAACATTGCTTAGCTCACTAACCCGACATCCGAGCGATACCTAGAACATCCGCAAGTATACTCATTCAGGCTGTAAAAATTAGAAAACTATCCACACTCACTGGAGCAACACCTCAGCGCAGCATTTCTACCACATCCAGCAGACCATACGAAAGCACCACTACCACCACAGCCACCACCACAGTGATGACAGCAACTTTGGAATCAGCCACCATCAGGACTCCACACATTATCGTCACCACCGCAACAAGTGCATTGACCAACTTATCCACAACTTCATCACACCAGAGCACAGAGAACATTAACATGGACAATATAATATTAGCACCAGTAGATCACACCCACGACAGTCATGTTCGGATCGTGGAACTCAGACCCACTGGGGCAACTTTTCAGCAGACACTTGTGGCCATTATTGTCGTGGATGTAGCAGAATGTTTGACTAGATGTTCGGAAAAGTGAACTATTATATTTTTATATTTGAAATCTTTTTCTTCTTATTATATATGTTTTTAAAACTGAAACCGCGTCCCTTGGCTGACTATGGTCATCATACACAGCTAGGCAAATTATGGCATAGCTGTGTCTCAGCGAAATAATTGCTGCAGATTTCTGTGTTGTAAACACACTGTGTGCAGTGAAGGTACACATCACACCGCAGCGAATATGTCTTATTTCCCATCATGCCATCCCAGCTATTGCTGGGGCTGCCTGATGAACAAGTTCTTATTATTGTATATACTATTTTTCTTATTATTTTTCTTCTCGTGTTAGTAGGACGAGATGGATTTGGGATGGCGAGAGCTATCCCTGCGGACCCGCATAATTGGGCCACACTGTGCGCACACGCTCATATAATCAGTATGCGCACGTAATTGATATTATACTGTGATATGTTATTGTCATATTTTATATATAATATATATTTTTATATCTTACTTCAGGTACGTTGGAGATTGGGCGTTCTCGCCGGAAATTTAATTATCCATCACCAAGAGAACGGCCATGCGAGCTATTGTTTAGCCGAATCATGGTATTAAATAAATAAGAGAGCACGCACCGCAAAATAAAACAAAAAAAGAAAAGGCCTGGTAAAATAAATACCAGGCCAAAAATCAAAACCAAAGTATGCTTCCCTCCCAAACTCTTTCGCACCTCTATGTGCTCTTCTATGACAAACTACGCGTCTCTCGCGTCACTATGCCTCTCGACTAAGTGCCTACTCCAGAAGTCTATAAATCTTGCCTAACGTGCTCCCGTGCTTTCGATCCGTGATGCAGTATCGTTTGCCATGGGTGTCAACTAGGAGGGGGGTGGGTGTAGCACGGACCATCCCAGCTCACCTTGGTACAGGACGAGCGCTCTGGGTATGTTTCAAGCACCCCCCCCCCGTGAGTAGGATAGTACGCATGCATAAAGCCATATGAGAGAGGTTTCTGTGAAACGTCTAAGTCTGTGAGATCGCATAGCATGCATGCGCGTACGTCAGTGTGTTAGCATTGGGAGAGAATCATACTAAAGTGTACCGAGTTGGTGCACGTAATTTCTTTAAATGCAACTATTCTCGTTGTTCTTGGTAACTATCAGGACTGGAATGAGACGAGGATTCTAAAACTATTTATCTTTATAAAATCGGACCAGAAATGGCCGAGTTATCCTAATTTAGCTCATTGAAATTATTTTCAAAATATTACTGGGACGTCGTAAACACGTGTATGTACTAAATGAATGGAGAAGATGTCTATCATGCGATAGCATCCTCACCCTTCCTATCTGCCCGCTGATTGGCTGAAAATCTCCCGCTGATTGGCTGGGCGTCCTCCTATGACGTCACGAGTAGTATAAAAGGAGGGCAAAACCAAGAATCGAGAACAAGTGGCAGGTTGTGTGGCCAGGGCAGTGCAAGACATGGGCAACTGCTTACTGACTGTGGTTCCCTTATAACCGCAGCAGTGCCTCTCGGATTTCAGTTCTTAGTCTCTGGCCCAGAATCACAGCATCTGCATCTATGTTTTGCAAGCCCTCAGACGGCCATCCAGGGGCAACTAATTGAATAGAACCAACACTTCAGAGGAGCCTTCCTACGGATGGGCCTCGCGGCTCCAATGTAATTTCTTCAGCATGTAGAATGAGTGGTGAATCTTGGTGGACAACTCGTCAGGTCTGCCGAACCACACTGGAAAGGGGCGATCAAACTTGCGGGCAGCATGTCGTGTGTTAATTAACTTTTAGGCTGCAGTCTGGTGGTACTCTGCCTGGTGTGCCACAAGAGCTATGCAGTGTACCATGTATGGTATACCCAGGAATGTACATGCATTTTATAATTATAACTTTCAACTGTATCCCTTCCTGTTATGGGCAACTTTCAAACGTCCACTACAGTACGGATGGGCCTCGCAGCCCCGATGTAATTTCTCCTGTATGTAGAACGAGTGGTGAATCTTGGTGGACAACTCGTCAGATCTGCCGAACCACACTGAAAAGTGGTGATCAAACTTCTGTGAAGCATGTCATGTGTTAATTAACTTTTAGGCCGCAGTCTGGTGGGACTCTGCCTGGTCTGCCACAAGAGCTATGTAGTGTACCATGTATGGTGTACCCAGGACTGTACATGCATTTTATAATTATAACTTTTAACTGTAGCCTTTCATGTTATGGGCAACTTTCAAACTTCTTCTACAGTACGGAACTTTTCAACCATCTGCTTAATTATTTGTTTTAGCTATTATGACTATCTAGTGAACACCCACAACTACAGTCGTTCTTCTTCACCGTCTTTGAGAGTGAGCTGCATCAACAGTTTGCCTGCGGAGATTTGCCAGCAACTCCAGAATCGTGCCATCTCGCGTTCCTCATCTGTGATGCAGCATCTACAGTGATTTATGAACCTTTTCCGTACCGATGATTAATAGGCACTCATTTGGCTATATTTTTGTAATATTGTATTTATTCATTTCTTTACAGGTACTGATGACTAATAGGTACTGACCGGTCGTCTGAGACTACATTTTAAAATTTCTTTAATGTAAATATTATCCTTATTGTTGTGCTTATGACTAACGAGCACCACAAGGTCCTATGACCTGATTTACTGTCAATACTGTGATAGTTAGTATGAATATGGCAAGCAGCCATTCTAGTTACTTGTTTTGTTTATTTTACATAAAATACTAGGATGGCAGTGTGCTAGGCTATATTATACAGCATCCATTTTACACTGAGGTCACTATTCATGTTCTCTTTGCACGAACCTGACAAGTGATCGACTAAACCTGGCTATTCTAGCTCGATAGGATAGGTTTAAAAATAGTTAGGGACACCCGCTCCTTAGGAGACATTTGTGTAAGCCTCTTTTCCGGATGTAGCAGATATGTAACACCGCATACTGGCTAGATTGTGTGAAATTCGCCAGATACCTTAGGGCCTCTTATTATATTGAGTGATTATCTATTTCTAGGCTCCTCCAGCCGCAAGGCTTATTAATTGCCTGGAACTCCCATCGCCACGTTGGCATGCCCCGACTTGGGAAACTATTGGGGTTTCCATGAGGTGAAGACCAAAGTATCGATTTCGCATACACAACCACTGCAGTGGATACCTGTTAGCATAAATAACCCCGCCAATGCAGGAAGCACAGCGAAAAGATATTAATTTTAACCGGCCAGCAGTGCATCGCTGGGCATCTTGAAACTTAACCCTAATGACATGCAAAAGTTAGTCCCCGGAGCCAGATCTTAGATGATCCACCCCCGACACACCAGGTGACGGATAGGATGCATATCTCAATCTAACTCCAACAGTGACTGGGTGCGGTCTTGGAATCCACCACGCCCTCACGGGAAGGTCATTAGAGATGGATAGCTGTCTCTCACTCCCCGCCATAAACTTTTATGCGCTTTTCAAATTGCTTAGGTAATACTGACTTGTCTTAGTGATGTTGTATGTGGTTGCGGTGTGATATATAACTGGATCATTATGTGATTCTGAAGCTGTCACTCTGTAACAGGTCCGCTCGCTGCCTTTCGGAGGGAGATGCTCCGGCAGGTGACCTTAGGGAAACCAAGCATCTTCGTCAGTCAGGTTCATGTGTCAAAGATAGGTAGAAATTCCCGCCACTTGCGGCCAAAAAAATCTAACACCTAACTGGTAGTTTAAGATTTAGCAGAAGGACTGCATAAATAAAAGCAGCAACTACCAATACAGTATCTTGGACTTACATAAGTTGACAGTGTTGCATTCTACGGAAATCATCCACCCCATCTTCACGTAATACAGCGTGCATTACATTAATTATAATTTCACTAGGTGGACTCCCACTACACTTAGCATACGTTTGAACAAGAGAGTGACCCTTTTTGCCAGCTCTCTTCCTCCACTTCGACGTTGAAGGAATTTTCCTGTGAAGGAGGCCCGCACGAGGCACTTTCCTCTCGCAACAATAATATTTTTGTCAGGGGTATAATGGTTTATATTAAACTATATAAGTGACCTCGTTAGGACGCTCCCTTGCAGGGATACCTCACGGGTATATAAGGATCGGTGAGGTATCTCTGACGAATCCACTTTAACAAGCCACCAACTTGGTTCTATGTTGTGTATATTTTCTCTCTCGTGCTAACAAACGAGTACCATTGTTTGTATAATATATATATTTTTAATTATCATGTCTAGGCTCCTAAATTGAGCTATGGACCGTCATACCAGTGACACATAGTTGAGATAAAATGATGAGGTTCAATCTCGGCGGTAATGGTTGCACAGCCCCACTGGAACATTATCATTCCACCAGCTCTAGAAGTCGGTCTTTGTACTTTTCGGAGATTCGCGATATGGGATCAGTAACCCCGAGAACCGCAGCTAACCAGCCATCCTGCGCATCCTGTACATGCGGTGAAATGGAGCGGAGCAACAGGATGGACCACCGCGTACCCCGCGAGCTACATTATGTCAGTAGGTGTCTTCTAGTTATTATTATTATTATTATCATTATTATTATTATTATTATTATTATTATTATTATTTAAACAGCTTGCTGTACCTGCTTATGATCAACAGTTTATTCAACCCAATATTGTACACTTGGAAATCACGAGAACTACAGATGACGTTTCTGAAACTGTTCTGTAATAACATGAAGTATGGCCAGGAAAAGCTTCGTCGTCTAAGGGAGCTTGTATAAGCGAAAACGTGTGCTCGCGAGTGAGGGACTGAGATTAATGTTGAAACACGTTCTTGTGAATTATTGTATAGAAGTGTTACAAATGATGGATCCACTTTTAGCTCATAGTATGCGTATGAATGCAATCAAATCGAGTTTAACACTTTGAACACTACATCCCTAGAATCAAGGTTCTGTGGTAAATGCACATCTAAGCTGTTGACTATGTTGATACTAATTCTCCCAGAGATATTCAACAGAATATTTAGTAAATTGTAAATTATTTTTCGAATTCGTCCTATCAGCTCCAAAGTGTTAAACCATGATATTTGATAATAATAATAATAATAATAATAATAATAATAATAATAATAATAATAATAATAATAAAAATAATAATAATAATTTAATTATCATTCGTAGAAGCATTCAGGAAATAAAACAGCAACAGAAATAACAATAGAATTCCTATATGTCATTCAAATATCCGACATCATGCATGCTTGCATCACATGTAGACTGGCGTCACAATACACACATGAAGCAGTGTTATACCTAGATCCGTCATGAATACTGGAAAGTCTTATTAAGTGAATACATTCTAAGGCCTTTATATTTAATAAACAATCCGCTGAGTATTTTGAAACCAATTTGACTGGCTGCTGTTGCGGTCATGGCCAGTAACAGCACGCGATCAAATTAGCTTCAAAATACTCAAAAGCGTACATCTATATAATTACCTTGCAATTGATATTCTGGGAATTCAGGTTCCCAAGTATATACATTGATTCCAATCAATCAACAACGCAGCAAAATCGGCACTACGGAAGTTCAGTTAGTTGACAGCGTGATCCCGGCAACTACATCCGCTAGGAACTTGGGCGTGTATCTAGATCAGGCTATGAATATGGATGCACATGTAAGCTCTGTGTGCAAATCTGCGACTTACCATTTGCGTAACATTAATTCCATCAGAAATGTGCTGACATATCAGACCACAGAGACACTTGTTCACGCGTTTATCACATCACGATTGGACAATGGAAACAGTCTCTTATATGGCATCACCGAAAAATCCCTTGATAAACTGCAATATGTGCAAAATGCTGCGGCTCGTCTGGTAGTCAAGGTCGAAAAGCGTCATCACATAACACCAATTTTGAAAGATCTTCATTGGCTCCCCATCCGGAAACGGATTGAGTTCAAGATTCTGCTCTTGACTTGGAAATGTCTAAACAACAACGCTCCCGACTATTTGCAGGAACTTCTCTTGACATATGATCCATGTCGCAGACTTCGTTCTGTGGATAAGCTATTGCTCCAAATTCCGCGATCGAATTTACGCTCCTGTGGGGACAGAGCCTTCAGTGTTGTGGCTCCGAGACTATGGAACCAGCTACCTGTCCACATCAAATCCATCCAATCAATTAATGATTTCAAACAAAAATTAAAAACACATCTCTTCACAAGCGCCTTTGAAAATTGACATTGACACATGGAGCTTTACAAATGCTGTATTATTATTATTATTATATTATTATTATATTCCAACACATGAACCAAATGGGCGGAGCTTAGGTGGAAATGGGCGGTGCATAGCTGTAAATGGACCCATCTTTTATGTACTAAATGAGACTTTATATTCTCATTACAAACCTATTAAGGTCACATTGCTAGTCTGGGGTATATTGTATGACGGGACATGATATTCAAATATTATGTGACAGACACACTATTTCATGAGTGATATACATATTTCAAAAGTATATACAAAATTTACAAATTTGTTCAGTTAATTTATAATTAATTATTATTGCCACTATTATTATTATTATTATTATTATTATTATTATTATTATTATTATTATTATTATTATTATTATTATTATTATTAATAGATGACAAGATATGCTCATATAAATCCGGTTTTTAAATATTCAGCACTTACATTGTAATGGTGAGTAATGGTGAGTTGGACATTATTTTCTGTCCCAGCCACTTGTTTGTCCTGTGACGTCATCATCCCGTGGTTGCTCGATCATTTTACCAGACACATCCCCCACCCAACTCATTTTATCCAATGGTTTTTCAATTTTATTAATCCTCATTCCTAGTACGACCAGCAGAAAGCATCCAGATATAAATAACAACGAAGAAAAAACAGTCTTCACTTGTATTACGATCCGAATTGTATATATATTAAATTGTGTATATTTTATTTTATGTAGGACCGTAGTGACTCCGCTACAATATTAGTTATTTGGCAGTGCTTTTGTCATTTGTCATGTGATTTGTGCGCTGTCATTGTCACGCAAATCTAGTCTTGTGCCACAGTCTTGATATGCTAATTCACCTGTGTACGGACCCGCTAATCTGTTCAGGTAAACCATTGTTATTTATATTAGATATTGGGCGCATTATTACAGCTATCACAGCTTATGAATAATATTATTAATTATGAAAATATCAATATTTCGTATTGCCACATATGTAAGTAGTATAATGTTTTGGCAATTCTGAGTAGCATTGGTGGTAGCATAGCAGTTATGTTGTGAAACGTTCGGCAGGAAATGTGTAATCCTTTTATATTCAAATCAGTGTATGCGTGTAGCATTACAAATTCCTACCTAGGCTATTGATGTCGCTTCTTCATGGAGCTTATTGGTATGGTAATTAGCTAGAGGTCTAAAGTGAGTATATACTCCGTGATTTTTACAATTTGTACAGTCTTAGTGGGTTTGCTGTCGCCGTTAGCTTTGTTGCGACTGTATTCTAAGATGGTATTACTTGCTTGTTGTTGAACTTGGCTGACCATGCCTCAGGTATGTAGAGCGATTTTGTCAACCATTTCTTCGTCGAAGCACATGCTATTTGGTAAATTGCTATTCATGATAGCTGCTGAATATTTTGGAGGAAATCTGTATAGAGGATGTTGCTTCCTAAGGCAGCAACAGTTTCCTGGCAGATTTGTTTTCAAAATATTCAACGGAACATTGCCAGTGTTTTATTTTGTGCCTCTGCCAACTGATGAGTTATAAACAGTTCTGTTAGGGATTTTGTTATCGCAAGTTCACAAGATATTGTTTGTGTACTGATTGATTTTTAGTAATGACTAGGATTTAGCAGTCTTGTATTATATGCTTGCGTTCTCGGTATTGGCTATGAAATTGGTGGGATTGTTAGTCTAGACGTTGTTCACGTCACGGGGTGCTCACACTCACGTCACGAGGTGCTCACACTCACGTCACGCGGTGCACATGTTCACGTCATGAGGTGCTCACGCTCACTTCTCGAACTACTCATGCTCACATAGCGAAGTCATGTCACGATCACGTCACGCTCGCGTCACGACGTCACGTCACGCTCACGTCACGAGGTCACGTCACGCTCACGTCACGAGGTCACGTCACGCTCACGTCACGAGGCAAGATGCTCCCAAGGGGTGGGGTGTGTGGGGGGTGGGGTGTGTGTGTGTGTTATGTTCAGGAAACATTATTCTTTACATTTGAACTTTTGTCTTGTTTGTGTGTTCTTTGGTTAACGTGACAGGCCCATTCGTTGGCATCTTGTCCATTCAAGTGGTGGAAATGAGTCGAATCAGCCATTATCTTCCACTTGAATGTGACAATGGGGGCTCTCTCGGGATTTGTCACGTTTCCCAATTTTCTGATAAACTATACACCTGTGCAAAAGTTAAGCACCACCCTATTTTTACGCACATGCGAGGGTATATTCATGTGCTATGAAGAAAGCAATAGCATAAACATTTATGTACCCATCCATCTTAGTGCAAGAGGTAATAATGCAACTAGAGGAATGCTGATTATGATGGTGGGGAAACACTGTATGTTTTTGTTTGAACTTGAAAACGAGGCCTGAATATGGTTACGTTGACACAACTGACAACTATTGTCCTACAGTTGACACACGTGGCTAGATTGTCATTAATGGTGTCTGAAAACGAAGTTTAACATCTGTGCACGAGTTTGAGACTGTCATTATTAATACCGGGTATATCCACCTTGTGCCTGGATGACGGCCTGGACACGACGTCTCATGCTGGTCACCAACCGACTGATACGCCATTGTGGTATTCGTTGCCATTCAAGATGGAGTGCGTCTGTTAATTCCTGTAGGTTCTGCACAGGAGGATCCCTCCTTCTCACCATGTTTCCCAGAATGTCCCAGATATGCTCAATAGGGTTCATGTCAGGGCTCCTTGCTGGCCATGGTAGGGTTTCGATGGCATTCTGGCGGAGGTATTCATGCACAGCTCTAGCACGATGTGGTCGGGCGTTGTCATCCATGAATATAGGGTGGGTTCCAGGTGCATGATTTACAAAACGAGGGACCACAACTCTATCCAGTATGGAATCTTGATATCTTTGTCCATTTAGTGTTCCAGGTACAGTCAACAGATCCAGCTTACAATCAAATGAGATGCACCACCATATCATAACGGAACCTCCACCAAATGGAACTTCTTCCATGATGTTACGTTGGTCGTACGCTGTGCGTCTGGACCTCCATACACGAGTTCGACCATCTGTGGCATGAAGCAGGAACCGACTTTCATCGGACCAGTGTACCCGTCTCAAGGATCTCATGTTCCAGTGTCTTCTTTCATTGCACCACCTCAGACGCTCCTCTTTGTGGTGTGCAGTGAGGAGAGGACGTCTGACAGGTCTCCTAGCTTTCATGCCAGCAGCATACAGTCTCCTTTTGACGGTAGACATTGACACTCTATTGCGCGTTTCCCATTGCTGGCTGAGCACTCTGCTGTTGGTGAATGGAGATCTCCTAACAACGCGTACTAGGGCTCGATCATCACGGGCAGTAGTCTTCTTCGGTCTTCCAGATCTAGGCCTGTCGTTCACCTCGTTAGTTTGCCCATGTTTTGCAATCAAACGACTGATTACAGTATGGTTAATGTTCAGCTGTCTGCCAATCTCTCTGCATGACATACCAGTGGTATGCATGCCTATGATTTGCCATTTCACACGATCACTTAACCTTCGTCTTGCCATAGCGGTTCACAATCAAGAGCTAATTCTCTCTGTACAAATAAACCACGGTCATGAACACAAAATTCCTAATCTTGTCGCCTAAATCTGTATGTAATGTTCTACACCTCAAACTGGACTTTTACATAACTGAACACGTGTGCTGTTTCCCGCCACGCACGGACATCACGCGGCGTGAAGTCATGCATGCATGTGCATTTCGTACTTGGAATTATGTCAGCTAACGCGGGGACAAAAAGTATGGCAGCCTAGTTGTACCATCATGTTTCTACGTTCTATTGATTTTGCTGGTGCTTAACTTTTGCACAGGTGTATATATAAGAATATGCATAATATAATTTGAATACTTAGGTCTTGTTATATATTCCAAATCTTTAATACGAATTTATTGCTCTAGATTTGGTTTGCTAATTTAATCATATTGCATATTTTCATTGGCTAGTTTGACTTAGCATATCATAAATCATTTCTAAGTTTTGTTTAATGATATTAAAGTTGGCTTAAATCATATATTCATAACATATAGCTTAACGCTTCTTCTTAGTTATTGCTCTGATCAAGTTAATTAGCTATTAAGAATTTTGTGAAACTGATTTTTGCTATTAAAATTTGATCTCATAGACGTTTAAGGGGTAAGAAGAATGCAGAAATTTCACTTGGATTTAATAGTATATTCATTTGAAGTAATGTTATTTATTAATATGCCTGTTTTGTATGAGGTTTTTCGGGTCATTATTGTGATGAGGCATGGCCAGCTACTTTGTGTATTGGCCGAACCAATAGGATGCGCGTGTGATGGCTCATACTATCTTCAGTGTTGAAGAGTAGTAAGTGTATTTGAGATTCTTTGTACCTTGGTGGTGTGGTAATATCATAGCGTTGTTTAGACAGATAAACTGGTATCGCTTGGTAGACTTATAGGTAACATTTTATGATTGTTATGGATATTAATGCTACATTAATTATATTGTTGACATTGTGTTTTTGGATTCACTGTAATATTGCAGTTATCATGTCTGAACTTAAAGCTTATGTAGCGACCTTTCTAACCTAGCCAAGGGATGGCTTCAGATGGAAAACATCAGATTTGAACTGTGACGTAGGTGTGGGATCGTGTGAGGGTGATATTCAGAGTGAAAAGCCAAAACGGCAATAATCTGTACTTTCCAACTTAATTAGCAATTAATTAAATAAAATTAATTGCAACGAGGTAAAAAATACAGTCCCTTTAAACCGATGCGGCACTGAATGTCATGATTAATCTTAAGCTGAAACGGCAATTAATCACACAGGTACTAACGCTGTGGTGTGTGCATGGTTTGTGCAAAGAAATGGCAATAATAGTAATTATCCTGGCCTTCAAGTTATCTTAAGCCGAGATCGCAATTGACTTCATAAAAGGTCGGTAATACATTCACTTTGAGCCGAATCCACTGAAATGAGTGAAATACTGTAGCTAATTTTAAGACGAAACGGCAATTAAACCACACAATTGTGCCTTGATTATGACGTGAAAATGCGTGCGTGTAGTGTAAAGCGCATGTCACAGTTGACCATCACCTCGTTGTGCTCCATACGATAGCCTCTGACTGTCCTCCAATACCAGGTTCAAACACTAATCTTCTAGGATTGAGGGTAAAGGGATAATTGCCAGCAGGTCTTGCTGCTCCTGACACGATGGAATTAAAAAGACTGATGTTTATTTACAATAAACCGCGCTATACAGTGACCGGAAACATGACTGGATTGTGTAGTAAAAATACTAAGGTTTGTTTACATATGACGTCATTTGACAGAGGGAATCTCCCATGGACTGGGGAATGTCTAAATTCTATTAATCTGTCTAATGAGAAATGTAAATTCATACTCCACACATTCAAGAAGGGTGAAATATATCCAACGGTCTGATTAGTAAATAATCAAAAGGATCCAATTCTAGTAATTAGTTTATCACAATATTTGCGGCTAGGCTATGCCCATTATCACCACAGACCGGTTCAGTAAGATGCAGTGATGGCAGGTGATAACCTACCATGTAATATACATTGTACTGCAATAATAATATGCGTACCGCAGCGGTAGCGCCTGCAATATGCCTATTATTACCGCGTACAATGTGGTGAATAAACTCTCAATACATTAGCATACCTAAAGTGCGATAATTATACTTCGGTACATGAGTGGTAGCAAATGTCAAAAATGCGGCGAAGCATTAGATCAAAGATCAGTGAGTTGCTGAAAACAAGCAAACTCCCCGACTATTGGCTGAGCAGTGCTATTTATAAGATTTTGGGAAGCGACGACGTCATGAATAAATTACGAAGAAAAATTAAACGAACTTATACAACCTATACAAGATGAATAAATCAGTTTGATAGATGAAAATCATTAAATACGGCTAAAATATGATAGTATTATATATTAATCCTGAAAAATATACTCTATTACAATATTTGAATAAGTCGGCAAACATTAGAATGCCAGCCAACTGGGTCACATCCGGTTTAGTTATGAACGAAAATGACAATTGGAAATTGGAAGTTATGATGTAAATAGCATGTTTTATGAACAAAACACAAATGATAGCTGTGAAGTATTAACACAATGTGCTATATAAATCACCAACGCTATACTAATGAGAGAGGTAAAGTTGGAACTCACGATAGCAATCTCTGAATGTTGAATATAACCTGACTATGTCGAACTATAAAAGTTGAAACCTCTGATGAAATATTGATGAAACTGGAGCATGATAAACTATTCTCATAAAGAATAGAGCTGACGGAAGTTGCAAATCTGCTACATTTACATAGATCTTGGAAAAGAACTTGGCTTGGAAGGTGTAGAACTGCATCAATTCACTGAAACTGCGCATAAACTGGATGAAGATAAAAGAAACCAGGAAGATGAGAAAGCTAGAGATCAAAGGCAAAATGATCGCGAGTTGAAAAGGTTGGAACTTGAAGTTCTGGAGAAGAACAAACTTACAGATTCAGGTAATCAATCTTTAACATCACAAAATTTTAGAACTCCTAAATTGACTAAATTTGATGATGGAAAAAACCATATAGATGCCTGTATTGAGCGTTTCGAACGTTATACTGCTGTACAGCACTTGGAGGATGAGGATAGAGCAATACTCCTTAGTGCATTGTTGTCTGGAAAGGCCTCAGATGTGTATTCTCGCCTGCCAATTGATGAAGCAATCAATTATGCTAAGCTAAAAGATGCCTTGCTAAAAGCTTATCAAATGATGGAAGATGGATTTCGTAAGCTGTTCTATACATCAAAACCTGAACCTCATGAATTACCAGCACAATTTGTTTTTCATTTAGAGTCATACTTTGATAAATGGATTTACCTGTCTGGCATTCAAGATGTCAACAGACTGGTCATATATCACGTGATTGTGTAAATAAGGTTAAGAATTTTAATATGTGTGTTCAAGATAATACACTAATGTCAGATACTTGTGAAAGTTCAGGATTAGATGATCATTCTAATCACAAATGTTCAATTGCTCATTTAAAATGTGGCTGCAAGTTACTGTTGCTTAATACTTGTTCTCTGGATCATAATCTTAATGTGTCTTCTCTACAGATTACAGATGGCCTAGTAGGAGATAAACATGTGCGTGTATGGACACAGGATGTGATGGAATTGTTGTTAGGAGGCCATTAGTACCAGATAAGTTGTTGACAGGCATTAACCAAAGATATGTAATGGTGGATCCTACTGTTCGCACAGCTTGATTAGCTGAGGTGTATGTACAAACTCCATTCTGTAGTGGCATAGTAGATGCCCTCTGTATTGAAAAATCCTGTCTGTGATGTTATCATAGGAAATATTCCAGATGCAACTATGGGATTGTGTGATCAGCTATCTGTGACTAATGAGGATGTAACTGGGGTGACAGTGTATGTCAGTAAAAAAGACGACCAAGGCGGTAAAGAACCTGAGACACATGCTGCTGTACAAACTCTGTGACAAAGTGCTCCCAAATCAAGTAAATTCAAGTCATTGAAAGTACCAGATGCCATACAGGCAAATGTATATGTTGATAAATTAAAACTATTACAGAGAGAAGATACGTCTTTGAATCATTCACGAAAATTATGCCTTGAAAATTGTAAAAGAAGAACTATGTGTGGCTTTGAATGGTTCAACATGCAACATAAAGGTTTGAAGCATAGATATGTCTCTAAATTTATGGATAATGAATGTGAAACTAAGCAGATAATATTGCCTACTGATTTACGAAATGAAGTATTGAAACTGGGTCATGAAACTATAATGTCAGGTCACCTGGATGTTGGTAAAACTGTTAACCGTTTACTAACTAACTTCTATTGGCCAGGTATAAAAGTGTTTACAGGTTCTGTAAATCATGTAATCGTTGTCAGAAAACTGTACCTGCTGGACGAGTGACATGAGTACATGTGGAAAAGATGCCATTGATTGACACGCCATTTCAGAGAGTCGCAATTGACATAATTGGACCAATGGAACCACGGACTGAACAAGGTAATAAATATATTATAACCATGGTCTAGTATGCCACAAGACATCCGGAAGCTGCTACTTTACCCCCTATTGAGACTGAACATGTGGCAGAAGTGCTACTGAAGATGTTTTCTCGTGTAGGTGTATCAAGTTAAATACTGTCTGATAATGGTTCTAATTTTACTTCTCATATGATAGCAGAAGTGTGCAAATCACTTTCCATTAACCAATTGTTTACAACACCTTACCATGCCATGGCTAATGGTTTGTGTGAGAAATTTAATGGTGAGATTAAGATAATGCTTTGAAAAGTTAGTACCGATAATCCAAGGGACTGGGATAGATACATAAAGCCTTTATTGGTTGCCTACAGAGAGACAGTACAGGATAGCACACGAGTTTCTCCTTTTGAACTAGTCTACAGACGAGCTGTGAGAGGCCCAATGGCAGTTCTTCATGAGTTGTGGACAAAAGATAATCTGGAAGAGGAAGTAAAAACAACATATGAGTATGTATTTGATTTACGAAATCGCCTAGAATAAGTTGGCAAGCTAGCACAGGATTATTTGGCTAATTCTAAAAACCATTATAAAATGTACTATGATTGCCATGCTAAACCAAGAACAATTCAGATTGGTTATAAAGTGTTTGTTCTGTTGCAATCTAAGAGCAACAAGTTACTGATGCAATAGCATAGCCCATATGAAGTTGTGGAAAAGGTTGCTGTGAATGACGACAAGATTAAAATAGATAAGAAAATTAAAATATTTCATGCCAATATGTTGAAACAATACCATGAACGTGAAATACCATGTGAAGTTAATGTAGTTGGTGTCATTGATTCAGATGGTAATGAAGAAACGGACTTTGATAATGATTCTTTGTTAAGTGATTACCCACCATCGAAGCTGGAGACAAGTGAGGATGTCAACATCAATCAGGATTTATCAGCAGAACGTGTTTGTGATGTGAAGTTGCTAATACATGAATTCAATGAAATTATCTCACGTAAGCCTGGTTTAACTCATTTGCTGGAACATGAAATCAAAGTGACTAGTCATAAACCAATGCATCTAAAGCCATATCCAATTCCACATTCTCAATTAAGTACTGTGAAATCTGAAATTCAAGACATGATTGAAACTGGTATAATCGAACCTGCCATTTCTCCATACAGGTTTTCACTGCTAATCATGAAGAAAGATGGAAGTGCACGACCAGTTATTGATTATCGACAGCTCAACAGGCTGACTGTATTTGATGCAGAACATATGCCAAAATCTGAAGAAACATTTGCTAAGGTCAGTCAGGGTCGTTATCTTTCTAAGCTGGACTTCAGCAAACGGTACTGGCAGATTGCTTTAAGCGAATCATCTAAAGATTATACTGCATTTTACACACCGTTTGGGTCATATAGATTTACCAGAATGGCATTCGGGTTGATAAATTCAGGCAGCACATACAATCGCATGATGAGGATGTTATTAGATGGAATGGATCAAGTGGACAGTTTTGTTGATGATGTCTTGTCATGTACAATGGATTGGCAAGATCATATTGTAATCTTACATCAATTATTTCAGAGGATTAAAGAGGTGAATTTGACAATTAAAACATCAAAATGTTTCTTTGGTTACCCAGGTATGGAATTTGTTGGACATCGTCTTGGATCAGGTAAATTGTCACCTCTAGCTGATAAAATTTCTCATATGACCAATGCAGTACGACCTCAGACTAAAACTGAATTACGTTCATATTTAGGCTTGACAGGATTTTACAATAGATATGTGCCTAATTATGCTCAGATTGCAGCGCCGCCTACATATTTTATTAAGTAAGGGAGTCCAAATAAACTGAATTGGGAGTCAACTCATGAGACGTCTTTTAATACACTCAAAGAGAGGTTGTATAATGCAACAATACTTCGACTTCTTGACTTCACCAAAGAATTTGTAGTCAGAGTTGATGCATCGGATGTTGCCTTAGGGGTCGTTTTGTTACAGGAACATGACCAGATGTTAAATCATGTGGTGTTTGCTAGCAGGAAGCTGTTGCCTAGAGAGAAGGCGTGCTCTGTGATAGAAAAAGAATGTTTGGCTGTGGTGTGGGCAGTGAATAAATTCATGATATATTTATATGGAACCCATTTTGTTTTGCAGACAGACCATCAACCACTGGCTTTTATAAACCGTGATAAGATTGAGAATCCTCGGGTAATGAGATGGGCATTGTTTTTACTGAATTTGAACTACAGAGTGGAAGTGATAAAAGGAAAACACAATGTTGGTGCGGATTACATGAGTCGGTTGGTCGTCTCATGAGGATTTGGTAAAAAAAATTTGTGTGATAAATTTCAAAGTGAGTCACGATCCAAATTGTATATATATATATATATATATATATATATATATATATATATATATATATATATATATATATATATATATATATATAAAATTGTGTATATTTTATTTTATGTAGTACGTAGTGACTCCGCTACAATATTAGTTATTTGGCAGTGCTGTTGTCATTTGTCATGTGATTTGTGCGCTGTCATTGTCACGCCAATCTAGTCTTGTGCCGCAGTATTGGTATGCTAATTCACCTGTGTACGGGCCCGCTAATCTGTTCAGGTAAACCATTGTTATTTAAATTAGATATTGGACGTATTATTACAGTTATCACAGCGTATGAATAATATTATTAAATATGAAAATATCAATATTTCGTATTGCCACATATGTAAGTAGTATAAGGTTTTGGCAATTCTGAGTAGCATTGGTGGTAGCATAGCAGTTATGTTGTGAAGTGTTCGGTAGGAAATGTGTAATCCTTTTATATTCAAATCAGTGTATGCGTGTAGCATTACAAATCCCTACCTAGGCTATTGAAGTCGCTTCTTCATGCAGCTTATTGGTATGGGAATTAGCTAGAGTTCTGAAGTATATATATACTCTGTGATTTTTACAATGTGTACATCTTAGTGGGTTTGCTGTCGACGTTAGCCTTTTTGCGACTGTATTCTAAGCACTTGCTTGTTGTTGAACTTGGCTGACCATGCCTCAGGTATGTAGAGTGTTAATATTTTGTTAACCATTTCTTCGTCGAAGCACATGTTATTTGGTAGGTTGCTATTCATGAAAGCAATATTTTGGAGGAAATCTGTATGGAGGATGTTGCTTCCTACGGCAGCAACAGTTTCCTGGCAGATTTGTTTTCAAAATATTCAACAGAACGTTGCCAGTGTTTTATTTTGTGCCTCTGCCAACTGATGAGTTATAAACAGTCCTGTTAGGGAGTTTGTTATCGCAAGTTCACAAGATGTTATGTGTGTACTGATTGATTTTTTGTAATGAGTAGGATTTAGCAGTCTTGTATTATATGCTTGCGTCCTCAGTATTGGCTATGAAATTGGTGGGATTGTTAGTCTAGACGTTGTTCACGTCACAGGGTGCTCACGCTCACATCACGAGGTGCTCACGCTCACGTCACGAAGTACTCACGCTCACGTCACGAGGTGCTCACGCTCACGTCACGAGGTGCTCACATCACGAGGTCACGTCACGAGGTCACGTCACACTCACGTCACGAGGTCACGTCACGAGGTCATGTCATGCTCACGTCGCGAGGTCACGTCATGCTCACGTCACGAGGTCACGTCAAGCTCACGTCACGAGGTCACGTCACGCTCACGTCACGCTTGGTACCACATCCAGCAGGAACTTATTTGAACACTTTTATTTCATATTGCTCATTATTTAATACTCATTTAATTATCATTGTTATTAATTGTTGGAAGGTGGGGGGTGGGGTGGAGGGTGGGTGGTTAATTTATGTTCAGTAAACGTTATTCTTTAACTGTGAACTTTTGTCTTATTTGTCTGACTTGGCATTTACTTAACCCAAAGAAATTGGCCAGGCTCTTACCCACTAAATCATTACCTCTCAAAACTTTAGACACCGTACAGGTAATTTTGTCTCTTCATCACACATGGATACAATGCACAAATGTCAAGATATTTAATTTTAGTGTCGTTTTGGGCTTCTGTATACATGGAAAAAGCGGACAATCGCCCTTCATATAATGCTTCCCGTGGGATAAGAGGCGAAGGACTATTAAATGACAATTAAATGCAATTTCCACAATACTCGTATACTATCGGCCTACGTCATTAACAGAACGTAAATAGCCATCAATATACTATTTCCAAATATCTTCTCTTCAGTACCATTCAACACATGTGTTATCTCGATATATTTACACTTGTTGACCCGTTCTAGCCAGTGTACGTATATACTAAAGCAGCACTTGATTACATAGCTTTCACTCGGTAAAGATTGAATACTTTCCTCATCCATCCATAAGCTGTGATAAGTATAATGGATCTTTCCAAGTTTATCCATCCATAATATGATGTCATAATCAACTACTTGACGTTTAGGATGCCGTCAAAAACATGCCGTCATGAGTGACTCGATATAGTCCGTCTTTAACGCTTAATAATCCGACACGTTGTACGAACTGTATGTCTTTACAATTTAATAAACATGTTGAATATTTTGAAATTAATTTGACTGGACGCTGTTGCTGCCATAGGCAGCAACGGTATCCAGTGAAATTAGTTTCAAAATATTTAACAGCTTATCTGTATAATTTTCTGGAAATTGATAGTCAGTGAGTTCCGATCGACCTTAAGGTGAGCGATGTGAGGGCGGAGCTTACGGAGAGGTGGGCGGGGCTTAACAAAGACTGGAAAGGTCCATTGTGTCATCAGGATTATTTAGATTAAAGGAAATGTTCTAAATTTCATCCCATACCGCATGACAGGCGTATGGGGGAAATTCTGTTTACGTATTTTTGTAACCTGTTAATTACAATATACTTGCTTTCTATATTATTTTCGCCAGAATCGTATTCATCTTTTGTTTCTTCAACTTTATCATTTTCATTGACACCATGGTACCCATTTGCAATGGAGATGATAAAAGTGACGATGTTGGTGAAATAGATGGTATTAAATTATTCTCGCTGTTGTCATACACACGTGATCAGAAATTAATAAAATGTGTGTTATTGCTCGATGTTGCGATGTGTAATTCGTATTTACATGTGACACATTGCATGATGACGTAATTATAGACGTTGGAGATATGTTTGTCACCATTAAATTTGAATCGTTTAATTCCTTTAAAAATGAATCTGAAAATGCATTATATTTGTAATTGCGTAATACATGATGGCGTAATTATAATGGTTTTCAGTATAATGGCCCTTTCCAAGTTTATCCATCGATCATCTGACGTCAAATGACGTCATAATTAACTAAGTGAGGTATATGATGACGTCATAATCATGACGTCATGGGTGATTCCAAATAGTCCGTCTTTAACGCTTAATAGTCTGACACGTTGTACGAATTGTATGTCTTTGTTATTTAATAAACATGCTGTTGAATATTTTGAAACTAATTTGACTGGGCGATGTTGCTGTTCAGAGATCGATCGATCCCATCACGGATGTGGTGTGGGTGGAGGTTAGATTGAGATGGGCGAGACATAGATAACAGTATAAATGTCTATTACAGTAGTTGTCAGTATAATGGACCTTTCCAGTTTTAATTAAGTCCCGTCCCTCTCTTAACTATGCGTATTCATGAATAGTAGTCTGTTTTAACTATATTTTGGTATATTTTTACATTTCAAAGTCCTTATCTACGGGCACCCTGTAGCTGGTAGAAAAACAGCCAGAAATCAGTATTTCAATTAATGTCAAAGAGACGTCGCGAGCTGAACAGAATTGTATGTTTCTGACTGAAAAGCAGCTCGTGGACACACGCTTATGTATCTTTGTAACACGTGACAAATATAATGCAGACACGGCCTCCTCACTTGCAAACTAGCGAATAACCCTTTCTTCGTGATGAAAAAATTACCCATTTTCGGAGTAAGAGAAGACGATTTTTGAAAGTTTATCGATCGAATGACTGCCTCGATAAACGAACCAATCATTCCAGAATTAAATTTACAAAAAAATCTATGGTCGGACCATGAATAGATTGTTCTCGAGACCTATACGGAACTCTTTTTTTCTTCTTTCTTTTGACCGACTCGAGATGTGGGTGCTGAAGGGTTAACGTGCCAGTAAGGACCATTCCCCCACCCTCCTCAGAACCGTCATACTACCGAGCGGGCGGGCGGGCAGGCTCACGTTATTCCCTCGTTCACTCAACTCTTGTCCCGTTAGCCCACTGCCCAATCAATTGATAGGGGAAAAGAAAAATAGTACCCGTTGTCCATGTGTCTGTGTACCCGTCATGGTAGTCTACTGGGTTTCATATGAAACCGATTACCCATCATCTAGGTATCTTATGAAACTGAATGCCCATCATCTAGGTTTTGTACAAAATTGGGTACGAAACTGAGTACCTGCCAGTCCTGTCTGAAATCGTTGACATTACTCGGATAGAACATTCTAGAACATTTAAAGCCAAGTCTGCTGCCTTTGTGCATGCACACCTCGTTCTTCCACAGTCCGTCTTCTGTTGGCAAATCAATGGACTGCTCCATTTTTAGCCAAGCCCCGCCCATCTCTATCTAAGCTCCACCCACACCTCGCTCGTATTGGGATGGATCGATCTCTGAACTCCCTGACTATCAATTTCCAGAAAACTATACAGGTAAGCTGTTGAATATTTTGAAACTAGTTTGACTAGGCGCTGTTGCTGCCTATGGCATGTTTATTAAATAGTAGAGACATGCAATTCATACAATGTGTCAGGCTATTAAGAGTTAAAGATGGGCCATATATAATCATTTATGACGTAATCATTTTGATGTCATCCTACACGCTGCGAAGCTGACTATGACGTCATATGACGTCATATTATCGATGGATACTCTGGAAAGGTGAATTCTTGCACGCAGAAGTTGAGTTTGCAAGGACAAAAGCTGTACTCATATCGAGTATGTTATTTATAAAGATCTTCGGCTTTACTGACAGGCTCGATTCAGCGTACAAATAATAAACCTATTCCTGGTGCATCGAAGTCACATCGAATTATGGAATGTTGCTTAGTTGCATAACAACACAAATAGGCTATATCAAAGGTAAACAGTCTGGCTTTCACAAAGTACATCTGTATCCTACATATAAATATCCCAATTAATAATTACCTAACCATCATTGTGTGCATGTTTTATGGCCAAGACAGAATAGCTGTCTAGTCCAATTTTATCTTTGTGCACGCTATTTTCGTGATTTGAACTTAGGATGGAATGCTATAATAGGTGGACTAATGACTTCCAAACATTCACAATATGAAACTTTCGAAAAATAAGTGTTTTGCAACAAAGAAATAAAAAGGCATTCTAAAATATGTCCTACATTTATTTAACACACAGTAATCGTATGAATTTGTTGGTAAATGAACGATTAGATTAGAAATTAAAACAAAACAGAGGAAAAACACGTGCATCGCACACATGGAACACTGGCCAGTGATATATATTTATTTATTTATTAAGAGCCGATGCCATGCTTTAAAGCAAATTAAATCCAAGCTTAAAAATATCAATCAAAAGAAACATATTGTGAACCAGATTTGTAGAGAAACCGAGTACACATTATCTAATTATCTAGGCTTTGTACGAAACTGAGTACGTGTCAGTCCTGTCAGAAATCGTTGACATTACTCGGATAGAAAATTCTAGAACATTTAAAGCGGGCGGGCGTGTGTGTGTGGCCGTGTGTGTGTGGTCGTGTGTGCATGCGTACATGCGTGGCCGTGTGTGCATGCGTACATGCGTGCGTGTGCGCGTACGTGCGTGCGTGCGTGTGTGTTCGCGCATGCTGCTTCGGTTTATAACCACATAAGAGGTCATTATACCTCGGAGAGCAGTGCCAATTTTCTATTAATTCCATTATAATGTATTCTACTTCAACAGCTTATAAATGTTCCACTGTAGTCCAAACTCCTGACAAAGAATGTTCACTATCAGTGTGATGACATGCTATCCGTTGGACTTCTTTTGCACAGGTTCTACAGAGGGTATATAACGGCATGCCGTCCATCTTCACAGGAAGACACGCATGAACCAGGGTTCCGGAAGGGAAAACTACTGCTTTCCACGAGGCAACATATTCAGAAATATGGATAAAATTGGACCCCTGGTTCATAGATAGGAAATTATTAGGAAAATATCTATATTTTAGACAATATGGAGATAGTGAACCTATGTTTGCATATGTAATAACTTCATTGCGTCCTTTATCAGATGTGCTTGGTCAATAATATTTGATCCGTTTCTGATCAATATGCAAATACATTTGCGCTGTATCTAAGCTGTGCCATTACGAGGTCATGTCCAGTCTCCTCTTGGCTAAGCTGAATATAATGACTTGTGATGAAACGCAATAATAATATCTGGTTGAATACTATAGAGATATCAGTTAGTTAGGTATACCTCTACGTATCTTCTCACACCATATAATAGTGTACTTTAGTGGTAATAACTAGGTATCATCTTAATTTCCTGTTCACTCAGTAAGATCTATAGAGTGGGAAGCGTATGTTTTGGATAGATAATGGATAATCTGTGCAATTTAAGCTGTGTGTTATGGCAGTAACTTTCTATAATCTTGCCTCTAATACTGCGTGTATGTTTATGGCTCTATAGACATATAGTGCATACTGACTAATATTTTTCTCCTCCTATACAATCATAATATGGCTAGATGCTCTTGAAATTCGTGCGGGAAAATTCCACAAGACCAACCCCCCCCCCCCCCACCACCACCCACTCCCGCCCCCCCCCCCCCCCCCCCCCCCGGTGTCAATACTAGGCATGCCGCTAGAGATGGAATATGCCGACGATGTGGACTTTATAAATGAGGAAAAGAAACCCCACGAACTTCTCCCAATAGCTACAAGCAAACTAAAAATTGAGAATCTCTTTATGAATGAATCCAAAACAGAGTTCACCCACATATACCTATTTACAAAGCACGAAACTAAAGAAAATGACGATCCACTCCGTGGCGCCAAACCATGGAGGAAAAGTAAAATCCTGGGCTCACTGCTTTGCAGTACTACTGACATTGCTGCACGCTGCATCATGGGGAACATAGCTCTCCAGTCGTTCTGGAAGCTGGATTCGTAGATCAAAGATGCCCTTGGTAAAAAGACTACGTTTATACAATGCAACCTGCGTATCCTTGATGATGTATAACTGTAGCAGCTGGGCAGCTCCAAAGGCAACTCTAGACAAACTTGACGCCTGCCACCGCAAACACCTACGCACCATCACTGGACACCGATGGCCAGAGAGCATAATTTCCAACAATGCACTATACAAGATGTGTAATACGTCGCAGCTGTCTGCAAAAGTCGCCCAGCAAAGATGGGCCATGTTTGGCCATGTGCTAAGGATGCCAGAAGACACACCAGTACAGAGAGCCTTGGAATTCGCCCTACTCGGAGCGAGCAAATACAGAGCCAGGAGAGACGTCATTGCATAAATCTGCTAAGCGTGTTACGAGGTGACCTCAAGAAAGCAGGATTCTGTACACTCAAGTCAAGAATGGGCCTGAGGAAGCTAAAGATTTTGGCTGAGGACAAGACACAGTGGGCAAAAGCGAAGAGGGACTGATTGCAGCTGTAGGATGGTTCTACTACTACAGCCGCAGAATACAGTAATCATACATACATCAAAGTTGCCCAGCAAAAACTGTTCATGTCTAGCCATGCGCTAAGGATGCCAGAAGATACACCAGCACAGAGAGTATGGGAGTTCACCGTTCCATCATCTGACTCCGTATAATCAGCTCAGCGCGTGCATGATGACGTCCAATCATTACGTCAGAAAAGGTTCCATATAGACTGTCATCTAATCTCAAATAGTCCGACATTGTATGAATTGTATGTCATAGGCAGCAACAGCAACCAGTCAAATTAGTTTCAAAATATTCAACAGCTTACCTGTGTAGTTGTCTGGAAAGTGATAGTCAGGGTGTTCAGAGATCGATCGAATCCCAACATGAGCGAGGTGTGGGTGGAGCTTAGCTAAAGATGGGCGGGACATAACTAACACCAGAAAGGCATTCTCCCTACTAGGAGCCAGCAAATATAAAACCAGGTGCGGACATCATTGCATAAATATGTTAAGCTAGCTTCGAGGTGATCTTAAGAAAGCAGTAGTGGGTATACTCAGACCAAGAATGGACCTGAGGAAGCTAAAGATTTTTTCTGAGTACAAGACACAGTGGTCAAAAGTGAAAAAGGACTGATTACAGCTATATGATGTTCCTACTAATATATCCGCAGAATACAGGACTCATACATTGTTCCACTGTTTATCGTAGTCGTCCACATTGTAGTCATTATCCTCGTCAACATCGTCACCACACTTCTTGCTCTTGTTGAAGGTCTTCTTATCGTGGGCTATTGATCTTATTATTGTTGTTGCTGATGGCCACCTTTTTCTTTCTTTAAGGAATCGTAAATGTATATGCAATAAAGTGTGGCGGTACTGAACGTTCCTACAGCCATATAGCCACCTGGAAAGGTCCCAGGCTAACTCCCAAAAGAGGCTAAAATAAAGATAAACAATAGGTGTACAAGTAACCCCTGTCCATAGACCACTCCCAGCCATAATTATAATATATTAAACTGGCAAAACGATAATTTCAGCAGCCTTAAGCAGACAAGACCATAATTTAAATACATTAAAGAGACAAACACAAATCCAGCCAAAATGCGTGCGTGCGTGCGTGCGTGCGTGCGTGCGTGCGTGCGTGCGTACGTGCGTACGTGCGTACGTGCGTGAGTGCGTGCGCGCGCGCGCGTACGTGCGTGCGTGCGTGAGTGCGTGCGTGCGTGCGTGCGTACGCGCGCACGTGTGTGTGTGTGAGAGACATTCACTAAACAGGCTGTCTTTAGATTGCTTTTTGATTTTGTTTAGTAAGGTATACCATTATTGGATCAGTATTATTTATATATGACGGGATTTTATTTAAAGAGAGGACACCAAAAGGATTAATACCTCATTTGACTTCAACGAGATTGCATAGGAATTTTTTTGATAATGCAGTTTTGCATCTGAATTATGAATGGTTCAACTTCTTTCTTTCAGAACACCAACTCCCTCGACTATGATTGAGACATTCTTTGCTGAAATGACTAACTCGATTATTGAGTTGTTCATTCCAGTGAACAATATTTTAAATAGTGTAAAGCTGTAATTTTTGAAAGAGAGTTTGGTTGGTGTAGAGTCTGTCCGGAAGAATCTGATTAGAATTAGATGCCTGCTGTTGGAAAAATCTGATTGGCCGAAAAAAATAAATCAAGTGAAAGTCATATTGAGCTAACTTTAGATACGTCAACGTGATAATTAGTTTGTGAGCCCGATAATTATTTATCAGTTGACATATCCATTGGAGCTTACATGTTTGTCATATTTTCATTTTTGAGAGTTGTAAGAATTTACATAATTTTATATAATCTTATACTGTAAATTGTTTGACAAGCTGATGACACCAATATTATCTTATGGTAGTGAGGTATGGGGGTTCCACCGAGGTTACGAAGTCGAAAAGTATCACCTTAGGTTTTGTAAACGGATTTTAAAAGTTAAGCAAAGTACCCCAAATTGTATTATTTAGGGGGAGTTAGGGAGGGTGCCTCTGTACCTGATGAGAGAAGTAAGAATTTTTAAATATTGGTTCAAGATTCTGGAATCTGACGATCACAAATTAGTAAAATGTTTGTCTAAAGCAATGTATAATGACTGGTTTAATGATAATTACTGTAATAATTGGGTCAGAAAACTTCGAGATTTGTTATGTCCCCGCGGATTTAATTATGTATGGGAAACGCAAGGCGAGAATGCCGATGGGGGGCATTTTATTTTTCCGTACAAGCAAAGGACTATATATACTTTCACCCAAGAATGAAAGGGGCAATTAGAAAATAGCAGTAAATGTAGGTTATATAAACATATTTCGCCGGATTTATCATATAAACATTATTTAGACAAAGTTAGAATTGCCAAACACAGACGACATTGTTTGCTATCGTCGACTATTCAAGAAAAATGTGGTTTCCAAGAAATAAACTCGTTTGCACTATATCTAATTTGCATAATTTCAAAATGGCCGCCATTAAAACAGCTACTTCTAATTGGAATTTCTGTACACTCTAAAATTTCCGTTGGATATATTAATCAAGAGGAATGAAATTAAGCCACGGCTGTTATAATTGGAACAAGTTTCTATTTTATACATCCAAAATTGTGTGCACAAATTGGTGATATTTTTAGACTATAAACATTTTTGTACTGGTGCACTGGACACTGAGACAGCAACGGCAGTATATTATGTTAATTGACTTCTCATCGGGTTTCACGCGAGAGTATATCTCCCATATCACAAATGTTGATGGTTTATTTTGTTCCCCATATCTCAAATCCTGGATATTAGTCGGAAAGGGGTGAGTACCCTTTTAAAATACCTTAATCCGATCAAAACTTCACGTCCTGACAATATCCCGTGTCCTGTATACATAAAGAGCTCGCTTCCGAACTTTCAACAATTAAGAATTATGATAATGTTTAGCCGCCATAACTTGTAAATTTGGTAAATTCACTGTACCCCATATGCCACTTTATGAACTGTTTTATAAATTGGGTGTAAATAAATTGAATCAAATTGAATTGAATAATGTCTTTTGCAGTTAGTTATTGGACATGGAGAATGGAAGAATCTGTCGATAAAGTGTATGACGTCATATTCAATTACGTCACATGTAGGCTGACGTGACAACAATAATTAACAGAAACACTCAGTCTATGACGCTATAATAGTCTATCAAGTGTACACATTGTGTGTCCTTGATGGATTTACTATGTAATAAAATTATGTTTGAAGTTTTGAAACTAATTGACAGCAACAACACCCAGACACATTGATTTCAAAATATTCAACAGCTCACATGTATAATGATTCTGGGAATTCAGTGTTCTGCCGATCCCAAAACAGACAAATGGTGGGCGGAGCTTAGCTAGAAATGGGCCGGCATATCTAGAGATGGACCCCCTCTATTATTGGACATTATTTACCCAATTTATAAGAAATGAAAGATTCGCCTAGCATCAAATTATCGCCCTGGTTCTCTCTGCTAATATCTAGACTGAGCGCCTGTGACTGACGCACTAGCCCCGCTTCATCATACACATACATACATACATACGATTTTGCGTGTTTCATAAATGTCACTTCTATGTTCTGGCGCCTTTTTGACATCTGTAGACAGTATTTACATGTAACAATGTCACATTCTGTTATCAGACGGTTCATTACATCTGTGAGTCATGGAACACCTCAGAGGATCCCTTTCGTTCCAGTTTTAGCCATGCCCCGCTTGCCATTATCTAAGCTCCACCCACACCTCGCTCGTGCTGGGATCGTTCGATCTCTGAACTCGCTGACTATCAATTTCCAGAAAAGTATACTGGTAAGCTGTTGAATATTTTGAAACTAAGTTGACTGGGCGCTGTTGATGCCTATGGCAGCAACAACGCTCAGTCAATTTAGTTTCAAAATAATCAACAGAATGTTTATTAAGTGGTAAAGACATACAATTCGTACACCCTTTCGGACTATTATGAGTTAAAGACTATATCGAGTCATTCATGACGTCATGATTATGACGTCACACTACACGTCACATAGTTGATTATGACGTTATATGATATCATATGACATAGGGATAAACTTGGAACGGTCCATTAGAGGCTTTAACCTGCCTAATGCACAGGACGGCGGCCATTACAAACGTTGATGGTAATGGCAAAGTATGGTGATGCTGAGAATGCGCTCGTCCCCAGGAAAGATGTGGCCTGGTGAACTCTATCTGCACCAAGAGTTTGCCTCTGTGAGTACATATATAGATGGTTTGCTATCAGGTAGGTATTTGAAAGGGAGTCCATCTACCAAACCCAGACATGGGTGGACTGTGAGGGGTGAACGAGGAGTGGAATCCAAGCAGTGCGAGGTAGTGCCCAATATGTTGGCGGATATTCTAGAGTGAACGGTCGAATGAACAGGATGGCAGTTTAACAGACGACGACAGCAACAATGAATGTGGTGAATCAGCATCTAACAGGGGCGTCAGTAACTGAAAGATGATATGGTTAAATGTGGTTAGCAGATTCATTGCTTGGTGCCCAAATACCACCAATTTGTGTGATCATTTATCACTCGACTTTATTTAGATGCAATGTTATGTTCATTTAATTTCTGATTATCGCATCATTACATTTTCCTAATATGTTAAAATATGGGCATCATGCTAGATCAACGCCATTCCATGAAATATATGAACATTAATATGGAAGGCCATCACCGCCAAAAATACAATACATTGACCGTTTAAATTTATCAGACGACGCTTATCATTCACTTTTTATGATTCTATCATCAACATATTCCGTATTAGCATTTTATCCATCAAACTGCACAGCTGCCAGATTTTTAACAATGGCCACAATAGGTAACCTTTTGCCTTCTACTGACCGACTTATCCAATTTATTTGCACATAAAATATATGAAATAATAAGCGGCCAAGACAATGGACATTTTGAGTCATTGAATAGCCATTCTTTACTCTAGCTTATAAGTATGTTAGCTTCAGTTCATTTTTCAGTATCCCATAACTGTATTTTCTGCTATTTCCAAAAATTTACATTCTGATAGTTGTCATATAGCAACATTTCATGAAATAAAGGAATAACGTCCATTTAGACTTGACAGATGATGTTCCATCACTAACTTCTCAAGATGTCAGCACAAAATCTTTCACAAAAATGCCCAGTTGTCCGTTTTAAGCAGCGAGCAAATCGGTGATTTTTGACGTCGGTGACCTAATTAATTTACTCATTTTCATATAACGTGCCCGAAACGACGGAGGCCACGATACGGACCAGTTTAACCTTTACCACTCTGATGTCAATATTCTATCTTTTATTGTGTCAATATCAAAGAAACTGGTGTACATTTTTCAACAATTTGGTGCAAGAGGTTGCTGTCTACGACAGCACAATCTCCTACCAAATTTGTTGAAAAATGAGCACCAGTTCATATTTTAATTTAATTTGAAAATTAAAAATTTTGACACCTTAGTGGTAAGAGTTAACAGACGACGATAACAGCAATGAAAGTTGTCAATCCGCATCTGACAATGGCTGTGACTGATTGAAGGATAATATGGTCAAATGCAGTTAGCAGATTTTTTGCTTGGTCAGTAGAGTTCACAAATACCAAATTCAACATTATCCGCAGTGCGGTGTTTCCAGTTCACTACGAGATAGACTGTGCCCTTGCCCGTCTGATCGCCAAACTGGACTATGCGTAACAGTCTCGTCCTCGTGAGGGACTAACTGCAGAGCATCTGAAGCATGCCCCGGCAGCAGTATTTGATCACCAAACAATTCTAATGAACCATATTCTCTCAAAGTGACACGTTCCACGTGACATGAAGCAAGGAATATTAACACATGTCCTCAAGAAAGATAAAGATAGTAAATTAGCAACAAATTATAGGGGGATTACGGTCCTGTCATTAATCCGAAAGATACTTGAGAAACTGCTTTTAAACCGAACCAAACATAACCACGATAACATTCAGTCCATGTGGCAGAGAGGATTCACAGAGGGATCGTCCTCCAACAACACAGCGTTGATCATTTCAGAGGTTGTGAACGAGGCCAAGGACAACCAGGAACAAGTGGCTGTGGCCACGCTAGATGCCTGCAAGGCGTTTGATGTAGTTTGGCACGCTTCACTCCTTCGCAAGATATACATCAGCGGAGTCGAACAATCACTCTGGGGAACCATCCAAGACCTCTATACTGATGCCGAAACTGTGGTCAAGCTTAAGGGGCGAATTTCCTCACCTCTACAGATCCAGCAGGGAGTACGCCAGGGTGGAATCCTTTCCACCATCCATTATAAACTATTCAACAACAATCTCCTACATATGATTGAGGATATGCAAGTCGGATAAAAAATTGGACACATTAATTGCTCAGCATCAACTTGCGGTGATGACATTGCCATTCTCGCACGCGATACTAATCATCTCCAAGAGATTCTCAACGTTGTCCACCACTACACCAATCAGGAACGGTACTCTATCAATCCAGCAAAGAGTGCTCTTATCTTTCTTAACAAACGACCAAAAGAAATGCCCAAAATACAGCTAGGAGAAAAACAAATCCTTGAATCAAAGTGTGAAACACATCTGGGTATAGAATGTTCCCTACGGGGCAAAGTAAATGCGCAGAAGAGGATTCAAATGGCACGGAGAACGGTGTACTCCTTGATGCGAGCTGGACTGCACGGCAATGGCGGAATGTCTCCTGCACTAGCTGCGCATGTATGGAAAATCTACTGTCGCCCAAGATTACTCTTTGGTCTAGAAACTCTGGAAATGAACCAAACCGAGGTTAATCTCATGGAGCAATTCCAACGCAAAATTCTCCGGCAACTCCAATCCCTTTCAAAGTGTACATCCTCAACAGCAACACTTTGCTTACTGGGCATAAGACCTATAGAAGCTGAGATAGACTGCAGAAAACCGAACTTCTTAGGAAACATACTCAGAAACTTAGTATCAAATAGCTGCGAGACAGTTAGCTGTAAAGAGTATCAGAAGCAGCAGCTGGTTTATGACATGTCAACACCTACTCTCTAAGTATGATCTTCCAAGTATCTACCAGCTGATTGACAGCATCCCTTCAAAACCTCAGTCGAAGGCAGCAGTAGACACACAGATTAATAAAGTTGTTCATGAAGCCTGGAAGAATGACTCCAGCATTCTCGTTCTCGACTGCTCAGTGAACCGTGTCCACCATGTCTGGAGCTCTACTGATAATACAACAAGAGATGTAAGACGTGCCACGATTAAAGCGAAACTCCTGGTTGATACACACATTCTACAAGATAATCGTAGTCGCTTTAATCAGTTTGCTGCACCTGACACATGCCAGCTTTGTCGGCTAACAAAAGAAGACAGAACTCACTTCCTCGTAACTTGTCCAATGCTGATGGAATCCAGAAAACCGTATCTAGAAGATATCCGCTCTGTTGTACTCCAGGAGATCGACCCAGTAGCATATGATAGGCTGATTGCTGACCCAGAAAACGTGGCTCAACTAATCTTGGACCGCTCCAAACTTTTCACCTGCTCCGATATCAACCTGTCCGCAGAGAACTATCAAAAGTATCCAGAATCACACGCGCTCTCTGCTATGCCCTTCATTTGAAGCGAACTGACCTGGAAAGCCATTGTATATAACTAAATCTCAGTGAATTTGTACTTTGTGCACATACTCCTTTTGCCGCACTGACTTTTGTCAAGCTGTCACACACGAACTATGTACAGTATGCACACACTTCTCAACACGATTCGAATTGCTAGCCTGAGCTACGGTTCCTAGGAAATTAATATAACCTGGATACTCTCCCAGGAGCGTCAGTGTCGCAACGGATTCAATCCAGCTTGTGCGCGTGTGCTCGGCAACATCCGTTGCTTCTTCGTGTCTTCCGAACATTAGTTAAATTAATAAAAACTTTAATAATAAACTACTGTGCAACTCAAGTTGCAACTCTTCGTTACCCTGCTCGTGCCAGGGGTGAGCCCATCGAGGCTGGCGTTCCGAGTACAGATTACAGATTACAGAGATGGCGTAACAAGATGCCAGTACAGTAGAGGCATCTTCTCGGCACGAAGCCCCGGTTCTATTTTTTGATTGCAAATCATAAATATGATTGTAATAAACGCCACAACAACAAGGAATAATGCCAAGAAAGATAAAAGAAAGATAAAGAGGGGATGATATTACTTTTTACTAACATAACTAAGGAATTCGTGCTATTTTCAAGGCATTTAATTACTGAAGCCTGGGAATCTAAATTTCAACGTAACCATTGAATTGAAAATTCTTGTAATAAGTGTACACCGGCATGAGCGCGTCATCAACCTAATATTTCTTGTATACTAAATGATTTTTTCGCGTGTTCTGTGAGTTAAGCCGTTAACCATTAAATTCCAGTTTCTCAATTTTAGAAACAAAGACGCAAGAAAGCTGTTGTATATTATGCACTATTTCACAGTAGAGCGATTAGAGACTGCAGATCCTCTCCCTCCCGTTTTTGCCACATTGTAAAAAGTTTATTACATTTGCCTGATTTTTACGGATTTTTTTCGGATTTTCCAGGATCATACCCAAAGGTGCGGAATCGTTTTTATGATCACGCCATTTCACATGTTAAAATGTGAGCCAAATCGAATCGATATATAGTTTCCGAGATATCCACAGATCCATAATTTGATCCGGTCTCTATCCGGGTTTTCTTATGCGGATCACGGCCAACGTCTGGAAATCCTCTCGCACCGCCATTTCCTCGTTGCGCATGTTAAAATATCGGTTCAGCAGATTTGGGGATACAGCTCTGGACCAACCGATCGACCGACTGACCAACGGCCCGACCGACCGCTCGACCGACCGACCGACGGACAGAGACAGGCAGACAGACACGGTCACAATACCCTTTGTCCCTTACGGAACAGTCAACAGAATAGCTCTTACATCGCGAGGAAAATCTCGTTTCCGTTATGTGAGGATTAATGTTGATTTGACCTAATCAATGGATTATGTACAGTACAGTTCATGAATAACCTCACATGTCTCAAAAACAAAAAAGAAACATGTTAGTTAGTACAATTTTGAACACGATGTAAGAAATGTTCTGTTTAATAATTTGAAACATAACTAGATTGGAAGACATTGCTGAATTCAATTATGTTCAAAATATTCAACAGTCAATATAAGGCCTTTTTGTTTTGGAAGCACACTAATTTATTTCTGAGCTGTACTGTATACGGTGTTCGTGACATATATTACGTATAGAGGTAAACAACTAACTCTCAGATCTTACGGTCTGCATTTTACGGCAATGAGAAAAGAAAGATCAAAACTTCACTGAAAAACAGGTGTTGACAAAAACCAAACAAATGTCATCCAAACATGTATAGTATCCGTGAACAAACATAACCATTTCGACCCTGAATTCCCCGAATCCTAATTCTACAGCAATCATAAATGTATTATGTTAGGTATTTGAAACTAATTTCCTATAGACGGCATCGTGTTGCTTTCAAATTAGTTTCAAATTGCACAACGGAATAATTATTAAGTCGTCAATGATTCTCTTGTTTTTGGTATTTCGCCTTTGAGAACTTAACACGCATGTACTGGTATGAATTGTTCACGCGGTTCGCCCAATATTTCCGTGACGGTGTGGCGGAGCTGAATGTGGCGATGCTGTGAGATTGAGATGGCGGCTGGAGAGCTAGTTATATCAAAGCGGTGGATGTTTATACATCAAAAGAAAACAGGAATTATTTACCTAAAGTGGAGATGTCGCGAGAATGTATTTTACGACAGCTGCTATGTATTATGTCTATGTCTTATGGAAATATTTTTATTCACCCAATTCTCTCGAATTTCCTGTTTTGGAACGACATGATTTCTATTATTAGGACAATACATGAAGATAGACCTGCTTTGTACTTTCTTTAGTATTCCTCTTTTCTTTAGGAATCGGATACAAGGAATGGCCCATTTATGTAAATATATGCCCATCTATGACGAGAAACGGGCACGCCCCTCTAGATTCTATAAATCCAGTGCTCATATATATGCATACACCTTAAATAATTCACAGCGCGGTAACGTCTCAACCCTCAAGCAGTGCCACTCGCGCACCTGGCTTCTATCTCACGCAGCTATTTGAATGCCACACTAGTCCGACAGCCTAGTAGTCCAACAACCCAATAATCCGACAATTTTACCCACTAGTCCGACAACCCAATAGTCCGACATCCTAATAGTCCGACAGTTTTACCCACTAGTAATTCACAAACCCAGTCGTCCGACAATCCAATACACCGACAATAGTAATTTTATGGGAATGTGCAATAGACCTGTCCACTTTATCCACCCATCATATGACGCCATAATTAACTACATGACGTGTAGAATGACATCATAATCAATGACGGCATGAATGACGTAGATAAGTACGTCACGAACGCATAATTGAAGATGGACTATGCGTTGTCGTACGAATTGTATGTCTTTACTATTTAATAAATATTCCGTTGAATATTTTAAAATTAATTTGACAGGGCGCTGTTGATGCCTTCCAGTCTCCACTGATGTTAAAGACTTTTCTCACATGTCCGTTTCACAGTATTTCCATCCATCTCTCAATATATTTATTCATCGGACAATTTTTAATTGCTACTCCAACCTGACAGATGTAAAACCGCAACTTTAGTGCAACACCGTTTAGCAGATACTTTTCCTGCAGAAACATCCCTGAATGAACTCTGCCTATCATTCCCACAGGGACACTCAGAGCAGTCTTCGCTTTTCGACTGTTGTAACCACGATTACCCGCAGCATCCGCAGCCAAGCTTTTCATCCGTACAGCTGTATCCTTAGCGCCCATAACGATGATGTTAACTCAGAGGCCATATTGTCTTTGCAATAGTTAAAGTGACATAACAAGTAAGCCCTATAAAGGGTAGGTATCATTAGTGTCAGATACCCGCTAGCCGGCACGAGAGCAACCCCCCCCCCCCTCCAGCTTTTAGAAACTTGCACTATGCTAGTCTGAAGGTAAAGATAGCTCTGGGCCAAATCGATGTATTCATCCCGCTTCCTGACATAAATTCTATGGGCACGACATTGGACACGCTGGTAATACGTTGATAAATTTGCCAATGACCTTGTTCCATAGCGGCCATTACTGGTCTACGGTAAAGATATCCAACAAAGGCAAGCCTCCAGTTCCATTAATCCCGTAGTTTAACTAAATATGTCTATAGGTTTAATTTTTCGCCCCCTTCTTCTGCGACGTGTGCTCGCTGAATGCATACTAGCGGGACTGGTCGATAATGCACGTTTCCTAACGTTTTTGTCAATCAATTCCTGCTGGGTGAGGATTAGTTCAATTAATATTGATCTGCGCTAACGCCACGGCCTGACGTATCAGAGCTCTTCCAAATCTTAAATTGATGCTCATCTCATCTCAAATGTTGTATTGTACTGATAGATTGTGGTTTATAGATTCCATATCATTCATACTCTCTTACATTCCTTTGCCCGTATTACAATTACCTGCGTTGTAATATCGCGTAAATGTTGAACAGTGATAGTCGCCATGTTGTCTCATAGAGCCATAGTGTGTGATGTCATATAAGTTCCATGGCATTACAGTCTTTGTTACGTAACAGTCATCCTGTTGGATATTTTGAAACTAATTTGACTGGAAGTTGTTGCTGCCTAAGTCAAATTAGTTTCAAAATATTCAACAGCTTACCTGTATGGTTGATTTTACACAACATTGTCAAACTAGAATATAGATGGCTCCTCTATGACTGAGCATATATACCGCGGCAGACACGCTAGGTTTTTTCTTATTGATTGTAAAGTAAAGCATGACAGCCATCATATGGTGTCGAAATGTACCAAAATTTAGCTACTAAAGTCTGAATATCTTTCTTTAGCGGCATGATAAAATGCTTAAAACTACCTGCATAGTGTATGAGTGGCATATTAGATCACATGAATAGCTATCAAGAGATGAGATTAGTTATCCTTTAAAGTTCTAGAGTTAATGGCTGCCATCTATCTACATCTACCGCTGCCGACAGGTCCAGTTTACCTAGTGTCATGCCCACATTTTTAGCCAGAGGAATAGCTGCCGTAAACATAGACCCTAAAATGTTCCCTAGTCCGTGGCCCTTCTGAACCCGACTTCCTATATGAACACGGGTAAACGGCGCCCGGCTTGACTTGTGTAGTACCCGCGACGTGTTGAAGGATCAGGGTGCTTGGAATGATTCATTTTCTTGTTCCACAAGCTGGAAATATTAAGAAAATGACTTGCGTCTAGAATGTAGACAGAGTATGCTCGGTGATGCGCCGTCTTCAAATGGGATTTTCTCACCAGTTCTATTGGTTATAACTACACTTAATGTAACCATGCAGTTTCCGACTAATAGCTATTAGGCTAGCGTGTGAAATCAAACTGGTCAAGTCAGCAACCTAAACTTCGTTACTGTCTTAATGCTTGGCGCCGGTAATATATAACCTAATCAGATCGAGGTTACGGCAATCCACATCCCTTTATCCTCATTCTGTAGACTCAGATTTATCAAAAACATGACGACTATAATCTATATTATTATAACCTGAGCCAAATACATAATTTAATCGTGGGAGCCTTGCCGCTGCAAACTTACCATAGTCTTTTCACTAATTTCATCACTAGCTGTAGTTAACCGCAGCGGTGCCCAGAAGCATCCCCCTAAACCGTCTGAAGATTCGCTTCACTAACCCAAGAGTTAAGGGTTTTAGGGTAACCCCTCCACTCGACTGAAAACTCACTATTGCCATTGCTCTAATGCGTTTGAATAATCGTCTCTGTGTGATACAAATGTTCGGAGATTCTAAAGAGATTTCTTGCAATTCTTAGGAGTAAAATGTAACGATTATAGGCTCGCCATTGTAATCCTTTAGTCTATATACTCCTGACCTGCGAGGAACCTTGGCGCTAATCGTAAAGATTTCTTCTCTCCATAACGGTCTATAACTTTTGGTAATCGATTCCTTTAGCTCGACTACCTGGACTTGATCCCCTACCGCTAACTCTTCATGCTTTACAACGAGGCGCCGCAACTTGGACTCAATATTGCGCCAAGCCAATAACTTTGTGCTACGGTCTACATCGATTGACCTAATTTTTGTCCTGCTGTCTATAGTGTTGTAAGCATGCACCAACGTCGGTAGCATGGCTATATATCGCTTCATATTTTTGTCATATATTTTCATATTTTTGTCTTTATTGTTCTCTGAACTCGTTCAATGATTGTCACATGAGCCTCGTTCTGAGATTAATAAAAGTCAATATTTTTTTATTTTAATATATGCTTCACCAAGGCCTTTACAAACTACCCACTTTTGTCACTTTGAAAAGATTGAGGCTTCATATTTACGGTATTCAGAAATCTTTCTAGTGATTTTGAAACGGGTCGAGCTGTTTTTTCATTAATTGTAGAAATCTATAAAAATTTCGATAAACCGTCTTTAACATACAATAGATAGCACGTATTGTCATTGTCTTTCACTAACATCGACATGTTGCTAAGATCGACGTGCCATTATTGGCATTCTATGCTATTCTAATATGATCTCTAGCAAACTTCACACATTTAGGCCTGTATAAGGAATAACTCGGCTGACTCACTAACCATGCTCGAACATGTTTCGTGATATGCTATCGTTAAAGCTGCGATATAGCTTATCGATGCCTCCCAAAGCCGCAGGATGCTGAACATTATAATATCAATTTTTAGCCTGACATCTACGGTTCTTGATTTAGTTTTCTTTCCCCACCCCGCCATATTCTAAGCAAGTTTGCACAGTGGGTGTTGAATCTGATGAACGTAACCCGTGACTGATACCGCTGCTGCGGTTGCCAGTGCTAAAGGTTCTAAGCCGGGAGCGCAATGCTCTCATGAAGGCTGGTGAGGGTTGCTGTATTTGGTTCCCTATCACATCGGAACCTATATTGTTCCTCGGTACATTAACGCAGTATAGCTGGTTACTAAAGTCATACCCGGCTAGCGAACTTCCAATGAGGTTAGGGACAGTGTCTGGATGTCTTGACGCAATGGTGACAGTCAGCAAATCCATAAGATTGCTACCAAGGCAGAACTCTCCATTTACAGTCACTCGGTTAGCATTATCGACTGAAACGTCTGGACTTGTGCTTAAAAACTCCAACAGGTTGGCGCCAATACTTTGATTAGTCCCGCTTAAAGTACGTTTTCTATCGACTGTACATTCATTGCGTCCCAAATGTCTGTAACTGCTATCATCTCCTTTCCACCATTATGCTTCAATGTCAACTCTGGTGGGACAAGAGAACCAGCCAATCCATGCTCATGATTTAATGTAATATGAACAGTGGCTAGTGTCAGAAATTGACAGACCTACATGTATGTGTAGAAAATTCCATAGCCGAGAGTGTACATGTACACAACCAATTTCCGACTACCTAGCTCGTTATATAGATGCACTGAGAAGACCAGATGTTTGGGAGCCATCACTGCTGTAGCAAGGCTAATAATGTCACATGCTATGTTGAGTACCTGGGAATCAGTTTTCTCATGGAAATCATTTGCATCGTTAAGCCACGCTATCATCTTATATAGCAGAAGACCAACAGAATCCCTGCAGACGTCAATTGTCATGTCCTCAGAGGAAAGGTACTCTTATTTAAACTTAACAGTGTTCTGTATTTTACGCCTAAGTATTCCTACATTCGTGTGAACTATGCTTTCTTCACTAGGTCCTCGAGTCCTGTCAGTCAACATTTCCGTATCTACGTCTCTGTCTGTCTTGATAATATTTGTCTATTTACCAACCTTGATTTACGCCTCTCTTACAGTTATTTCGCTTGAACACACCAAGTCTGGCAATCCCGGTTGTGGAATGAACGAACGTTCTAAGCATTCTTGGATTATTGTTGCTATGCTTAATGGGATGAATACGTCGAGGGGTAACTCATATCACTCCCAGCAGCAATATGTTGCTAACGAGAGAAGATAAGAGGTAAACATCTCTTTCGTTCATTATTGATTGGTAGACTTCCTTTTTTATCTGTTTGACTATATCCATGCGAGAAGGTTAAAAGCCAGTATATAATTTAGATGCTAGCTTGTTTTGTGATGATAACACGCATCTATGGCAACCAGATCTGGATCTGAGATGCGAAGCCTTGTCTCTCAGGCGCATCTCTAACCTGTGTATAGATATTTTAGCATGTGTCGCCTATCACAGTTTCAACCAAAGACCAGTTGTTATTATTTCTTGAATATCTATGAGGCGGAAAGCAGCCCATTCCGTAGATAAAACAGTCAGATTTCCAGTCAAATTCAGGGTATATTATTTGGGACGTTGTTGAGGAAGTACCGCCACCATCTTGGTTATTGCTCATTGAAGCAGTCTGTGAGCTGCTATTATTCTCAATGTCTTGATACTGGGAAAGTCTTCTTAACCTTTTAATGACCAAGTTTGATAAAAAAAATCTAAAAATTTGCTTATTGAATGTCCATTTGCAGGTTATCGCGCCAGTTATTCCTGTGGTAAATTGTCAAAAATAGTCTTCTCTTGGCCCGCAAATGGACATTCCTCAAGACCACTGAATAGGCCGGCTTTGGCCGGACTCGTCAAGAAAGGGTTAATTGTTGGCAGGAGAGGCAGGAGAGGCAGGATGATCTACATACTTTTTGGTATCTGAATGGTTTTACACCTGCAATTATATCTGCTTTATTTTCCATCAGTGCCTGCCTTTAGATCACGATGCCGACTGCAGGCTGAAAACAATTTTCCCGACATTAGGAATGACAGCCGGTTGTTATTGATAAACGGCGAAGAACAAAAGAGACATAAATCAAAATTAAATAAATCAAGCTTTCTTTCTTTTCATGGATAGAAACCCTAAACTCTGCCATTCTGATAGCAATTCTCGGTACTTTGCATATGGCGCACCAGTTCCATAGTGCATTCTGGGTAATATGTATATGAGAAGAATCAACTGATCTGTTTTGCATAACGGCAACAGCGACGTTTTCTATAATAACCCGGCAGGAACGCCTGGTATGCCACCAAACAAAGGCAGGTCGCAGTAAACGATAATTAACAGTTTACATTCTGCCCTTCCACCCCACCGCCAAAAAATGTATATGACGATTGATTGATAATTAATTTGGTTATTTTTATGATATCTTAAACTACTACATCTATTAACAGGCTTAAAAGTACACGTGCCTTGCGAGAAAGACCGGCGATGTCCGAGGTTATTGATACAGGTGATGTAAAATGTGCCACATCCCTTTCAGGTACTAGATCATAGATTGATTTGTAATAATTCACGAATCCATTTCCTCACTCAATCATATGACGTCATAATGAACTACGTGATGTGTATGTTGACGTCATAATCATGACGTCATGAATGATTCGATTATGCCCGTCTTTAACACTTAATAGTCCGACACGGTGTACGAATTGTATGTTTTTGCTATTTAATAAACATGCTATTGAATATTTTGAAACTAATTTGACTGGGCGCTGTTGCTGCAACAGCACCCAGTCTAATTAGTTTCAAAATATTTAACAGCTCACCTGTATAGTTTTCTGGAAATTGATAGTCAGGAAGGTCAGAGATCGACTGATTTCAACACGAGTGATGTGTGGGTGGAGCTTAGCAAGAGATGGGCGAGGCATACCTAAAACTGGAATGGTCCATTGTCCAGCTTTTCATCTGGTATCTTCTTATTCCACACACTTTAACGATGATTTTGAGAGATGGTGACATTTATTAATATTTCGGCATGGGTACCTCACTAACTAGGCCACTTTTAGGCTCCAGCTGCTCTACTATGAAGAAATACAGTAAGATAACAAGTACACACTTTAAGGTAAGGCATCAAAATTACTTTGACAAACATTGACATAAATTCACTCCAAATGAAGCGAGTACACGCGCGCACGCACCCGTACACGCACATGCATGTTATTTGCAGAATTAAAAATTCAGTGTAACGTCTGCCATCTAAGCGCGTGTATGCGCGCGCGTGTGTGTGTAAGAGTGTGCGTGGGTGCGTGCGTGCGTGCGTGCGTGCGTGCTTATGCTCGAGGTGCGTATTTGAATACATCCACGTGTGCGTAGATTGAAGATTGATTTCTATCCATTTAAATAGAGCCACGCCCATTTCCACTCGAAGCTATGTCAATTACCGTCACATGAAATCCTGTTAGTCCGATTCCATCCGCGGTGTAAAGAATCGCGCCTGAAGCGATACTTGACGGACACGTTCCATTTGTATCTCGCGAGATCTCCGATTCGAGATCGAGAAAAGTATATGAAAAGGAGTGTATTCTCATAGAAGCCACGCCTCTATTTTTAGATTGGGACACGCTCATGCACGCGCACACGCATGCGGAGATATGAATGTAGTCCTATTGGCTTCCCATGATTTCAATGTTTTCACGCACGTACACGCATGCGAACTATGCATACGCATGTACGCACATACCCGCACATGGATGGCAGGCTTTCATCGAGAATCCAGAATCCCGTCTGTTCCTCTAATACTGATGTCATAATCAATAACGCCACTTGTTAACTGACATTGCAAACATAATGGCGTATAGCTCCGTCATGAACATCAAAAAGCAGGTCATTAAATGTACAAATTGTATGTTTTTGATGAATTTACAATTTAGTCAACGTTCTGTTGAACATTTTGAAACAAATTTGACTGGGAACTGTTGTAATGAATCGGAATAGACAGATTCGGCCATTGAAAATGTTGACATCATATACTGACACGTCCATATATAGTATATTTACCAGCAAGTTTTACTGTATCACATCTATTCTAGCCATTTATCTTCAACGAATGAATGGCGAGAAGAGGGTGTGGTGTGTATATTGACCTCTATAAATTATCCTAAACTTGTTGCTAGAGGCAAATATATGTGTACACGTATTCAAAGAAATGACCTTTCCAGTTTTAGCTATGTACCGCCCATCTATATCTAAGCTCCACACACACCTCGTCCGTGTTGGGATCGATCGATCTTTGAACTCCCTGACTATCAATTTTCAGAAGACTAAGCTGTTAAAAATTTTGAAACAGGATGTTTATTAAATGGGAAAGACATACAATTCGTACAACATGTCGGATTATTAAGTGCTAAAGACGGACTATGTCCAGTCATTCATCACGTAGTTGATTATGACGTTATTATGACGTCATATAATGGCTGGATACACTTGTAAAGTTTCATAAGCTGCTCACCCTTAACAAATCTTATTCTAATATTTTGAATATTTACGTGTGCAATGCCATCGATGCACGTGCATGGTGTCCATACGTAGTCACGTAGCTGTTATCCCAAGCACATTCCTATCTTCAATCATTGGTACATACTTTACCTCGTCGATCTGAGGATAGCTATCTCTCGTGTAGACGACGACGGCATTGAAGCTAATTTTGATATAGGAAAATGTAATTTGGCATACAGATGCTTGTGTATTTAACCTCTCTTGTGGCAACAGTGCCTCAAAGCGTTCAAAATGATAAGCATATCAATTAACCTTTTAATGGTCAACATAGTTCAAGGGTTTCATATTTTTTGCTGGTCAAGGGAAAACTTTTAAAAATTTACCCATGAAATTGACAAAACTAGCTTTCGCTTGTTCTGAAAATGGCCATTCCTCAAGCCCGCGGTAGAGGCAATTCTGGTTGGCTTCACCAACTAAAGGGTAATGGTAAAGAAAATTCACATGGATATTAGCTTAGCCAGGCCTCGTTTGAAAGCTAGTACGCATACACGCTCACCTGCTCGCACACCCCACGCACCAATGCATGTATGCACGCACGCACACGCGTACGCGCGCGCACACGACTGAGGTTAATCATTCTCCGATGATAACATCAGTGACTTTCCCTGTAGGTGGGGCTTAGAACACACCTTCCGTATCCTCTGCGTGTCGTAAGAGTCGACTAAAGGAGGTAAGGGTGAGGTCACCCTGACAGAAACCTCGAGTGCTGAAGACGGAGGTTCCAGGCCGCACGGCGCACTCTAATAAACCATGGATCCACGCACTTAACGCATATGATCATGTCGATAGTCACTTACAGGACTGGCGGTATGATCAGCGAACGAAAAGAAGAAGAAGAATACATTGTTAATTTTCCGTCGAAAAATCGGTATCATCAGTAGCTGAGCGGGAACACGGCCCCGATTTGCCCAATTCAGCCGGAAAATGTGTTGCAAAACATCTTTAACAATGTCAAGGGTTCGCCCAATATGCCAAATATGCTCTTGATGTTTTCATTAAAATAGAAAATTCACTAGAATGTTGGAAGGATGTTTTACATATAAACCGGGGGTGAGGGTGGTGAGGTGGCAATAATGATATGTCGTGAAAATAAAGTGTTGTATGTCTCCTCTATGGCTAAGTAGATTAGATAAATTGGCGACATTATCATTCATAACTCTAGGAAATTAAAATGCTTAGCTGAAATTGCACAAATTATTCAGCTAAGACCAATTGGCGTCATGTGCTTTTTGAACTAGCTATACCAAAAGAAAGACTCGCGTAATTGTCTAACGAAAAAAATCAGCAATGATAAACCTATTTTGAAACTAATGTGCAATGTTAAAAAAATTTCTTGTCACATGGCGGCTAGAAATTGGGGTTTATTGCTGAGAGAACCGCTGCTTAGTCATCCAAATGTATAATGTCATCAGAGCGGCATGGATTCCATATAACAGGTTGGAACAACGTGAATGTGCCAAATATACCGAATCAGGCAAAAGATATAGTCCGGAGATCAATTCACCGGAGACGTTGGTTTAAACACCTTTTTGCGTAAGGCAAACCTGTGTACCGGGGTGGGGACTTGGGTTGGGGAAGGGGAGGGGTATAAGAAGAAATGCGTATTTTACGCAAATTCCGTGGAAACGTTGGAGCGTGTATTTACTGATTGACACATTATCACGCATCTGTGTGCCTAGAACTGCTCTAGCCACTCGCACAATTAGTGTCTTGTGAATTAGAAAACGTCGGAATGTTGAAGAATAATAAGACAATCACCATATGCGCCTTAACCCTTTAACGACTAAGTTTGATAAAATAATAAAAAAATTGCTTATTGAATGTCCATTTGCAGGCCAAAAAGAAGACTATTTTTGAAAACTTACCACTGGAATGACTGGCTCGGTTATCGCGCCAGCCATTCCTGTGGTAAATTTTCAAAGATAGTCTTCTCCTGGCGTGCAAATGGACATTCCTCAAGACCACTAAATAGGCCGGTTTTGGCCGGACTCGTCAAGAAAGGGTTAAATATTGAAAGTTTGAGTATTTGGACGCACTGTTGATATATATGGCAGCGGTATTTGCCCTACATTGGATCATTTGAAGACATTGAATGCGTTATTTGATGGATTACTATCGCATAACATAAGAGCCTATTGCCGTATGTGTTGACCTTTTACGCCCAGAGGAATTTTACAAAATCTTTTATATAATTTTTCTATCAGTGCGATATTATCGAAACCCCATATTTCAGAACCATATAGTAAAATCGGTGTGATCATATGTTCAGAAAGGTTCAATATAGGTCAATTTGTAAATGGAGAGCTTTTGTGTTTGTGAAGCAAGGCAAACATTGCTCTGCTGGCCTTATAGTATAAGTGCTTAATAGCTCTGGTGAAAGTACAATTATAAGTGGATTTAGTTCCCAAATATATGTATTCAGAGACGATCGCTACATTCCCAGTATCAAGTGTGAATTTAGGCAGCTTTCGGACCTTGCCCCTAGAAAAAATTATGCATTTGGTTTTTTAAATATTTACAGACAATTTCCAGGTGTTGCAGTTCTCACTTAGAGCATATATATGTCATGTGAGCGGGAAATCGGTAGGCGAGCAGTCATGTGCCGTCCGGCGAGACTACAACCTTACCGGCCGATGTATCCGCAGCCAAATTAAATTCAGTCAGCAAAATAAAATCGGTAGATCGGCGGCCGGCTTAATTGAAAGTCCGCAATCATGGTTTAATATGCTCAAATAATTATGGACATAGATCCATTAGTCTTGTCGCCAAGAGTGACACGGGGCTTCTCACAGGCTACGTGATAACATAATTGAAAAAGGGAATAACACTGCCTTCAGCAATAAAAATTATGCAAAAAAATTAGTGGTCGTCCCCTACTAGACATTGCCACTTTTGTTAGTGTTTTTCTAGTCTGTGTCTGCTGTGACTCAACCCACCCCTGTGACAGATATTTGGATAGACTGACGGGGCGGGGAGATCTCTCCGCCCAGTCAGTCTGTCCAAATATTTGTCACAGGGGTGGGTTGAGTCACAGCAGACTCGGACTAGTGTTTTTCATGTCATTCTAAACATGGGCGCCGTGGGCGAGGAGGTAAATTATGGGGAATATACACACTTCTGCGAATGTAATGTGTAGCTAACTTACAACTTTACGCATAACGACACTCACTGACTCTCCCACGCATTTACTGGAGATATTTGTAGGTTTATGTACTATAGACAAATGCTGGCCCTGAGCGTGCACAATTATCGTGCATACGCTGAAAAATCACGCCGAATGCATATTTGAGTGAAGATGCGCAAAAACGTGACAATAATAATTTATAACAGGTGCATAAGATTAACTAAATTGTCGTATTTAGATAGGCCCACGTTTATTAACAGCGCACAAATTTACGTTGGATTTACCGGAATTTCAATTTCCCTTTCTACGAGATCTAACAATACTTACCATTACATTACTTATTGATAACAACCAATTTGCTATTTGGACTAAGGCTACTAGACTTTTATAGACTCTACCAATTCCCGGAACCGGGCACTAGCCCCAACAACCGGGTACCCGTTACCACGAAGCACCACTCGTTAAAATAACTAAAGCAGGAGTGAATGACACACGGTTTGCCTCCGTGGGGCTTGGAAGCAGGGTACGTAATGTAATGGTAAGTATTGTTAGATCTCGGAGAAATGGAAATTGAAATTTTCTTCATTCTCGTTATAGCAATACTTACCATTACATTACTTATTGATAACAACAGATTTGATCAGTAATCTGGTGGGAAGTGGCAAGCTAGAAATGACTTAAGTGCCCGAGAAAAAAAAATGACACTAAACTTGACAAAGAGTCCTTTTCAAAGACGGCCAGCAAGTTCTGACCGACTCGCATTTCGCATACTGCACACACCCATCGCCACCCCTTCTCCAGCCATGGGGAAAGACTAACGAATATGAAATCCCGCCTGAAACAAAAACGTAACAAGTGGGTTAACATCACTTGATACATAATAGCCTGGAAATGAGCATGAATATATAGAGTGAATGAACGTGATATATAAACAGAATACATTAAGCAGTCAAACATGGATTACCTTTGAAAATTGGATTTCAGATGCACCGCTGCAACCGTCACCATGGCTCACGTGACTTGTATGGTTGTCCTCCTCTCGCTGACCACGCCTGTAATATCTCTAATAAAGCAATGAAGCCACTGATTGGAGAAAGTACAGTGTGGTCTAAATAGCTTGTGATTAACTGCTATGGCGAATGGGTTGTCTGACTCCGACATCTCCCTCATGTAGTAGCCCGTGAATGAGGACTGACAGTGCCATTGTGCAGCTGCTATGACGTCCTCTAAAGAGACAACATTATAAAGGCCGTAGAGGCGGTTAGTCCCCTAACATCATGGACCCTGGCAGATTGCTCTTGTGCCCGATCGCGATTTCGTGGGTAGTTTGAATGCATGTGACTACCCACCGAGATATAGTATCCATGGATGCTGCGCCATAAATCTTTTTATGGCAGATCCACAGATGCTTATCATCTGACCGTAGTGAGTCCATTCGCTTTTTGTATTTAGTCAACGCACGGACTGGGCACCAGGCACTGGCATCATGATCATACCAAGTTAACTTTGGCAGAAAGATCAGTTTGTCGGGATATTTCAAAGACTGAGTCTGTGAAAGGAATTATGCTCTTGGGAGCAGTCACAGACCTTCTCCAGAGACAATAAATCGGCCATCTCTGCCGAAAGCGCATGGATCTCACTACACCTTATAGCTGAGGAAGCTGCCAGTAGCAAAACCCGCCTTCAGAGTCAAATGCTTTAGGCTAACCCAAACCAATGGTTCGAATGGATCAGTTCGAATTGATGCTAGGTTGGCACATTAAGCACCAAAGATAGACTCCAGACGGGCATGACTACCGGTTGTCTCAGTCGGCGATTGCTCATTCCCTTCACAATCACATTTAACCGGGCCACCTCTGGACTATCCCTATTGACTAGACAAGGGATATCAGATGCCAAAGCTGACTTGTATCCAGCAACCATGATGGGAGCTAACCCACTATGGAATAGCTTACAGAGAAAGCCTGCTATTTGCTGAACAAATGTTTTAAAGGAATTGACACACTTTCTTATACACCATTCTACAAATGTGTTAACCTTGTTGTTATAAGAATTGAAGGTTGACCTCCTTCTCACGGCTAAGATGAAACTCGCAGCCTGTTGAGAAAAGCCATCTGACGTGGGCCCTTGGCCTAAGAGATTATGTTCGGAATCTCGGGCAGCTGCACTGGGTTGTCCACCAATAGCTCCAGAAGGTACGTGAACCTCGCCCCACTCGGCCAAAATGGCGCTATCAGCAGGACTAGGCATTGTTCTTCTCAGATCTTCACCAGCACCTTTGGGAGAAGGATGGTGGGTAGGTATGCATATGCATGCATCTCATTCCAGCGTATCGCTAGAGCGTGTTTATCGACGGCATTTGGATATGGAATCGGCGAGACATAAGTCATGATTTGAGCATTTCCCTTTGTGGCGAACAAGTCCACGTTTGTTTTGCCCCAATGCTCGAAGATCCATTGTAGAACCGGAGGGTTGAGAGACTATTCTGTTGGCAGAATTCTCTGTCTGCGAGACAAAAGCGTTCACCAGAATGTTCAAACGGCCAGGAATCTGAGCTGCTTTCAAAACAACCGAGTAATTCCTGCACCATTGAATCAAGTTCCACACTTTTATGCACAGTGTTAGAGACTTGGTTCCACCTTGGCGATTTATGTATGATACTACTGTTGAATTGTCCAACCGTATCAATATCACCTTACCCCTGACCTGTGGAAGAAATCTCTCCAGTGCCAGTTCTACTGCCATCATCTCTAACAGCCTGATATGCAGCTGACTCTGTTGAAAAGTCCATGTGCCCGAGACCTGGTGTTCTCCCACCCCTCTAGCGATGCATCCATATAAACGGTTAGCTGGGGTGGGTTTGGTGAAGTGAAACTCCTTCTAGGAGATTCTGACCCTCCTTCCACCATTCTAGATGCGACATAATCGGCTCCAAAACCGGTATCAGTTTGGATAGAAGGTCTGTCTTCTGTTTCCTGGGAGAGATCAGATATATCTGGATAGGTCTTCTGATTAGAGCAGCGTACGGGATAACCTGCTCCATAGAGATCATCATGCCTAGCATCTGAAGAAACGTCCTTGCCAGAATGTGGTTTCCCACTCGAATACTCTTGAGAATGGCTTTCAGAGAATCTAATCTGGAGTCTGATGGTTATACCATGCCTTTCTCTAGATCGATTGCATCCCCAAACAGACCAAATGTTGAGTCGGTGTCAGCTCGGAGTTGTCCTTGTTGACTATCCACCATAGCTCTGAAAACAATTTCAGAGTCAGAAACGTATCCATCTCTAACATGGCTGGCGTGTCCACCTTGATAGACCAGCTGTCTATGTCGGTATGAAGTGCCACGTTATCTTTCCTGAGAAACGCTGTCACCTCTAGGACTACTCTCTTGAAGACACTCGGGGGTGTCAACAGGCCGAATGGAAGTATAACAAACTCACAGACGCCATTCTGGAATGCGAATCGTAGATACCATCTGAAAACTAGATGTATAGATGAACCAATGCAATGGTCTGCGATTGAGTATGAGTCTCCATCCCCTGTGGTCTTGGGAACAAGGATGGCTTCTAATTCGTCTGGTTCCCTTGGTACTGGAGTCCAGACAGGTGCCAGTGGCAGGTTTTGTGGCGGAAAATCCCACCATCCTGGCATGTAACACTAGGATATTCATCCCAGCACCAGGATGCCTGATGTCACATCTTGCCAGGCCTCAGCGAAATGCATGAGGTTTCCACCCACGATAGGCACATTAACGCCCACGGGTGGCTGTTGGTGCATGGTCCGATCCCCCCCCCCCTTCTTGACAAAGGATAGATAGAAATACTTAGGCTTAGATCTGCAAGATCTGACTGACACCACTATTCCTGTCGCACAGGTGCAGTCCAGGCAGATGTGAAGGGGCTATCATACCGTCAGGTATGCTTCGTTCACCTCTTTCTGACCTTGGAGGCCCTCCCCCATCCTTCTCGCCTTTAGGGCGTTCAGGGCTGCCACTAGCGCATAGGGGTGGGAGGGGGCGGCGGCTCCTTAGTCTTCCTGGCCTTCTTTACCTTATGATGCAAGGAAGGTCCAGTGCTCACACTAGAAGAAAACGCAGCTATCGCCTTGCTCCTCTTCTTGTGATTATCTGAAGACTGTCCCACTGGCAGTACGTTTGCAGGTCCAGAGCACCCAGCACCCACTAAACAATCATCCTCTGTGGCCGTGGGGTCGGAGCCATAACTGTCATATTCCACAATTGGAATGTGACAGCTTTCATGCACCTCCCTAGAGGCCACAGGGAGTTGGCCTTAGGCCGAGAGTTGCTTAGCACAAATGCATCCAGTAACTCTCTAAATGCTCTGGACCTAGGCCGCTGTCAAGACCCCGTCCGTCGGCGGCAGCGTGTCCTCCACAGAGGTTGCTGCTACCACAGACGGGTTCCTATGGGCTAGCCAAGCCAAGGCATCGACCCAGTCCGTCTCTGTAGTGGACACACCTGTGAACACATCACCATGGTGCCCCCGATAGCCAGACTATGGCCCTGTCCTAAAACAGGGTCCATCACAGACACAGGAAGAACTGTGCCCCAGTCTTCGGGATGAGCGCCGATACCATTGTGGGAAGGACGCTATGCATGAAACCTTGCATAGCAGGCCCAAACCACGCAGATGGTGCCAACACCTCTCCCTCTAACCGAGGACAGGAACCACCAACCTGAGCCAAAACAGGTGGTTCCCGATTAAATTTTGTACTTTCTGACACTGCGTCAGACCCAGCTGCATCACTTTGGGTAAAAAAAGAGACAAATAATTCCTCCGACCACCCTGAACATAGCGAACACCTATTTTCAATGTTACTCTTGGTACACATAAAACAAGTATGGTCCTTGAACATCAGATTCACCAGTTTATGGCATTCAACACAAGATGGCGTGTGGGCCGGTACTGCAAGGTAAGTATAAGGATACCAAAAGCAAGCCAGTTGAGCATAAACAGAGGAGGCGGACAAATTATTTTCAAAAATACTCGATAGCAAAATAAATTGAAACCCCCTCCAGCATCCATAGTCACAAAAACGCATCACAAAGATCGCTATAACAGGCGAAAGCGCGTTAAAGCTAAAAATACACCCATAATTGATCCTCAAGGATGCATAAACTTAAGAACCAGAAAACGTGTCGATTAACCATTCGTGTTAAATTTAAGAATAATTTCAAAAATTAACTCAGAAACGAATGAAGAAACCAGCTAACCTGGCCAAAAAAGACACGAGATAAAACAGATAATAAAACGAATTTAACCAAACTGCTGTACATCACTGTAGAGCCGCAGTGTTGCAATATCTAATCAAGAATTTTCCATAACCGTTCCGAACAACAGAATGTACAAACTGCAAAATAATTTGATTAATAAATTCATTAATTAACTGCAGCCAACAATAATGCAGCAATTAAAGAAAGATGCGTGAAGATTTTAGAACGAAATAATCTTGACGCAAAAGGGTGTGACGTCACCCGCCCAGACAACCAATGATCTACGACGTAAAGCTGATTTAGTGTTAAAACCGTGAATTTCGTCCCCTTAAAAACTTTCTTACCGCTTGATCGCCGTTGGAAATTTAGGCAGGCGATCGAAACTGACACTTCCGCCTTCTCAAATGCCCCAGTTTAATGGAACATTGATACCAACGGAAATTGGAGACACTAAGTCTCCACTAGAACTAGATATATTATAGATTAATACAACCTGAGAATCTTGCGCGTATTCCATAATAATCCAATTAGTAGGCGAAATTATTATCCAAGGGCACTCAAAATGGCGGTCACTCCTTCTCAGCTATTTAAACAAGAGTGAGTCTTCATGGTAACGGTACCCAGTTGTTGGGCGCGTGCTCGGTTCCAGGAATCGGTAGAGTCTGTAATGGTCTAGAATACAAATAACAAGTTGGCTGTTATAAATAAGCAATGTAATGGTAAGTATTGATCGAAGGAGAAAGCCTACACAGCGAAGACTGTCAAAATTGTTTGGTTACAAATTCTGATTCAAAATTTATTGGTAAAATCCACCAGTTGGACTGTCACCAAGACAGAAAAGTATATAAACGGACATTTACATGATAGTAGAGGAGAGGCGTTAGGAAGGGATTTTTTTCACACCTTTTAAGTAGTTGCTGTGTCAGAGCAACCAACTAATTTGCATCATTATCACCTATTTTCATTTAATCTCACCGCCTATTGAAAAAGGTGTAAAAAATAACCCGTCCTATCTCCGTCATTCTGATTGGATGTTAAATGTAGAGGTTGCCCATAAGCCTCGCCTCCTCATTAAATCACGTACCTCCTGTCATCCAATGAGGTGAGCGTAATGGTAATTAGCGTAATGATTGACAAGGGTTAATGACCGGTTAATTAAGGATGCTTGACAGGTTACATGTCTGGACTCGTCTTTTCCTGTGAACTCGTTCGATCGCGAAGCCCCACCCCCTCATCACGTTCCTCCAGCCATCCAGCACTGTGAGCTTAAGGCTGATTGACAAGGGTTAATGTGTGTAATTAAGGATGATCTCTTTGAGCCATACCAAATGCTCAAGGGTTAATGTATTATGTAATGGGGGCTAACCAGGTTACATGTTTGGACACGTATTTTCCAGGGACTTGTTCGATGATAAAGCCCCCCCCCACCCCCTCATTAAATCATGGATCTCCAGCTATCCAATGAGGCACGCTTAAGGGTAATTAGCGTAATAATTGACAAGAGTTAATGCATAGCCTAAGTATGAGTGAAGGCTACATGTCTAGCCTCATTTCTTTCTGGGAACTCGTTCAATCTCGAAACCCCCCCCCCCCTCGTTAAGTCACGTGCCTCCTGACATCCAATGAGGTGTGCTTACGGGTAATTAGCATACTAATTGACAAGAGTTAATGCATAGCCTAAGTATGAGTGAAGGCTACATGTCTAGCCTCATTTTTTTCTGGGAACTCGTTCAATCCCGAAGCCCCCACCCCCCTCGTTAAGTCACGTGCATCCTGACATCCAATGAGGTGTGCTTAAGGGTAATTAGCGTAATGATTGACATGGGTTAATGCATAGCGTAATGATTATTGACGGGTTGCATGTCTGGACGTGTATTTTTTCTGACTCTGGGAACTCATTCAATCATGGGAGATTAATTCTAAATGGTCAAGCTATAGCGTAAGGACAATTGTGGAAGACACCTCTGTTAGTCTAACAGATTGATCCTTAAGCTTCTGAACCTCTTAGTTTTTCTAGCTGTTACAATGTACAAGGGTCGATGTATAGCATAATGACAATCAGTTAGTTATTACCCTGACAGATTAAAATTAACTAGCTAAGCTTTAAAACAACTCCGACCACGTGTAACAATCGTCGGAGTTGTACAAAGTTCAACGAATCAATTTTCAATCATGTTAGGGAAATAACAACAACATATTACATTTTTAATGGGCCTTGAGCGGCCACGCAATATTTTGAACAAAATTCCATTCTAAGTTGACTCAGGGGTTGGACGGATTATAGATTATTTGTTTATGCTCATATAGCTTTCTGGAAATTGCTATTCAGGTCGTTCAGAGATTGATCGATCCCAATACGATCGAGGTGTGGGTGGAGCTTAACTACAGATGGTAGGGACATAGCTAAAAATGGAGCATTTATTAGCGAGCTGCGGGAAATCGGTTATGTCGTTATAATCGCTTAATAGACCGTCAAGTTGTACGAATTGTATGTCTTTACTATTTAATAAACATTATACAAAATACTTTGAAAGTAAATTGACTGGACGTTGTTGCCGCCAAAGCAGTAACATCGCCTGCTCAATTTACTTTCAAAATATTCAACAGCTTACCCGGATAGTTTTCTTGATATCGCTAGCCAAGGAGTTCAGAGATCGATCGATCCCACCCGATCGAGGTGTGGATGGAGCTTAGCTAGAGATGGGTGGGGCATGGCTAAAATGGACCAGTTCAGGTCTATTCCAAACATTAAATGCTTTGCTCTCCCGCACACGCATGCGCCTGCCCGAACGCCCGCAAGACCATGTGTATGCACGCACACACCCCTGCGCGCATACGCACAGCTGCTTGTACACACGCCTGCCCGTGTGTACACACACACACACACACACACACACACACACACACACACACACGCGCGCGCGCGCGCACTCCTGCACTATGACGAAACGTCTAACATGATGCATAATGCATAACAAATAACAGCTAGTACATTTGTGATAAGGTTTCCTTAAGATTATTTTAAACTGTAACATATTCCTCTTATATTTACACTTTTTTGCACTCAGATTTGCATATACATATTTCGATTCTGTTGCGGCGAGCGTCTGCTGGAATAGAACGACTGGTTAGCAAGTCATTTCATGGTTAAAAGTCTGTGACTGGTCTTCTCTCGGTCTGCAAACGCAACACGATCGAGGTGTGGGTGGAGCTTAGCTAGAACTGGGAGGGGCATGGCTAATAATGGAAGGATCCATTAGCGCTCCGAGGGCAATTGGATATTTCGTTAAAATCGCTTGATAGATCGTCAAGTTGTATGAATTGTATGTCTTTACGATTTAATAAACATTATGTAGAATAATTTGGAATTAAATTGACTGGGCGGTGTTGCAGCCATAAGCAGTAACATCGCCCAGTCAATTTACTTACAAAATATTCAACAGCTTACACGTATAGTTTTCTGGAAATCGCTAGGAACACGTATTAGCGATCTTAAAAACTGGTATTATAGCTAACACAGTTTCAACAAGACTGAAGTAAAACTCCAGGGTCGTTATTACGATACGTGTATTCCAATTTTAAAAATCGCAATGACTCAAGTAGACGAGCTTACCATTCGCCCAAGACAATATTGGCAACAGCTGGGCTAGTTTCTCTAATCGCTAATGGCCCGCACACCCCACACGCCCCCCCCCACAACCCACAAGCCCCCACCACGCCACAACCCACCCACCACCCCCCACCCGCCATCGTTATGAATTGAATTGAATTCTGGATAGGTAATTTGCCATCTGCGTCATCGGTTAATTCATTATTTTTTCCATAACATTACCTATATACAGTGCAGCTCGGGGGTAAAATAACATGTATATAAACGTAAACAGAAAACATTTTAGTAAGAACTGTTCTCTTCTGTATTTTGGGCGTAATTTGATTTTAAAGACAATTGCTGCCTTAGGCCACAATTTATTTCAATCTAGTTACATTCAAAATATTTGACAGTACATTTTATTTTGTTTTGTAAACGTGTTAAGTTATTTCTGTGCTGGACTGTACTAAAATTTATGCCTAAACGATTTTTGGAATATCATCTTTTTAGTTTGAGATTTGTAAATAACATTTACTGTGTTTTGTCAACATTCAATGATAATTTGTTTATAGAAAACCAGTCAGTAATTTCTTCCATTTACTCAATTGCTTTTTTGTATAAGGTGTCTATGTTGTCATCGCAGCAAAAAGCATTTGTGTCATCAGCGAACAGTATTAATGACATGCGCTTGCAGATGTTAGGTAGATTATTCATGTAAGGAAGGAACAGTAGAGGGGCAAGAATAGATCCCTGAGGAGTACCACAAGTTAATTGCCTGTTTTCAGAGCATATCTCATGATATGGTATGCATTGTCTTCTTTTACTTAGGTAGTTCTGAAAGCAGGTGAGTGCACTGCCTCTTATACCATAATAGTCAAGCTTTTCTAGTAAGATCTGGTGGTTGATGGTGTTGAAAGCTTTGAAAAGGTCCAAGAAGATGCTTACTATCCTTTGGGCTTTTTTCAGTGATTCAATAAGTTTTTCTGTCATTTCGGCTATTGCATGCATTGTTGACTGTTTCCTTGGCTTTATGGATTGGTGTAACACATGCTATTTTTAGTCTAGATGGGAAACTGCCTTGTATTAAGGATAGATTGTAAATGTGGCTGAGTGGGATAAGGGTATCCATAACACAGGTTTTTATAAATGTGCCACTTAAAACCATCGATTCCGGCACTTTTGGCTGGATTGAGTGTGTTTATAATATTAAAGATCTCTTCAGTGTTTGTAGGGTTGACGAAGAATGATGATTGATAGATGTATGTAAGGTAATCAGAAAAACTTTCTTGGCTGTTGATTAGATTTTGTTCGAAAGTTCTGGTCCTATATTTACAAAATAGTCGTTGAATCCATTGGCAATTTCGAATGTATCTGTAATGACTTTATTCTTGTTGAAATTGTGTCTGTTGTGCTGTATTGGTCTTATTTAAAAGTGATTTAATGGTTTTCCATGTTTCGTTTATGTCATTTTTAGACTGTTCAAATTTCTTGTGATAATATGTTTTCCTTTGCTGTTATTATTATTTGGTCTAATTTATTTTTGTATTTTTAAACTGAATTTCATTATGTTTAGTTTGAGACTTGATAAATGTTAAGTAAATCTGATGTTTTGTATGACATGCAGCTATTAATCCATTTGTAAGCCAAGGGTTAGTTGTGTTGCGCTTATATATTTTACTTTCTTTCATTGGAAAGCTTTGTGCAAAAATAGTCGCAGATGTCATTTAAATTTGTTGTAGGCATGCTCACAAATCTGAATGTCTGTTATTATGCTCCATTCGATCTCTGACATAGACATTTTGAATGTTTCAATGGTGATCAATGACAGTAATCTCTGCATTAAAATTTTTCCTGCTCGAAATGTTTCTGATATGTTTGTTGCTTTTCTAGGAGAAATATAGGTAAATGATCCGAAATATCAGTTACAAAAATTCTGACATGAGTTCTACTAATATTGCGATTAATATTATTGCAGAATATGTTGTCAATGGCGATCATCGTAGATTCGGTTATTCTAGTTGGTTCAGTTGTTGATGGATATTAAAAGTAGATATTTAATAAGTTAATGAAGTCTTTAATATGACAACATTTCTGTTGCTGCAGATCAATATTGAAATCACCCATAAGGTAGGCTGTTTTATTTTCCTTTTGTATTGTATCCATAATTCTGCTTAGTGCGTCAATGAATGGTTTGTTGTCACTGTCAGGGGGGGGGGGGGGCATGTGTATTGTACCAACAATTTTATTTCTACCTTTTTGAATCTGAATTTCAATAAATATTGTTTCAATGTATTCTTCGATCATGGAAAGATTTTCATGCACAATGAATTGAATATTGTCTTTTATGTACATGCCTACCCCACCTCTACCATCCTTGTTAATTTTGCCAGATCTGTGCTTTTCGATAAATGTATAGTTATTCTTGTTAACTAGGGTAGTAGGTGAGTTTATTTTTAGCCAAGTCTCCATAATTCCAATAATCCCAAACTCATGTGCACTCATATCTAGGAAATTGTTTAACTTGTCAGTGTTCTTCGGTATCGACGAGTATTTGCGTGCATGAGGGAGAGCGCAATGCTTTTTTTACTATTTACTATAAGGTCATTAAATTTGCTTAGAAGCATGTAGTTACAGGGTTGTGGAGCTATGATTAAGTCGGTTCTAGCATATTTTGGGTTGATGTCTCTATGTGTGTAGGTATTACGTTTGAAGAGATTTAGAATTAAGTATTGTATGTGCTCAACATGTGGATGTGCAAGTGTGTAGTCAGTGTCATCATTAATGTGATTGAAAGGGAATAGAGATTTGTTGCAGTTTAGACACCACCATGGTTGGTCATCTGACTCAAGATGGAGATAATCATAAGCGGTGAGTTTAGAACATCTTAAGTGAACCCACTCCGACCACAAGTCACATAATAAGGCTTTTTGATTAGTTATAAAAGGTCTCTTACAGGATGAGCAGGAGAATTTGGTTGGCATGGTAGGGATAGAGGAAAAACGAAACCCAAACAACTACGATTGAATAGAGTTTAGGGGAGAGAGCTGCCAGAGATATTTTCTTGCCTTGGCTTTGGCAAGATAATACACGGCTTAGTTTAATTCAGGCAAAAATGTTCTATGTTGCTGTTACATGTACATAACTCAAAATTGAAATGGTGAAAGCTGGTAGTCATTGTTTGATGTGGGTCATGAAATTAACCGTTTATGCCTTGAATTTGTTCAAGAAAACTATAAGTTTTCTCATGGAAAATGTCCATTTGCAGACCATGAGAAGACCACTTCTGAAAATTTGACACTGGAATGACTGGCTCGGTTATCAACTAATCGAGCCAGCCATTACAGCGGTTGATCACTAGGAATAACCTCCTTCTAGTCCACGGATGAGCAAGATTGTATATCATCTATCTGGCCATGGAGGGCATTGCTAGACCAATAGAACACTATTTTTGGAAATATATCACTGGAATTCCTGTCTCGATTCTCGAGCCAGTCATTCCAGTGATACATCCTCAAAACAATCTTGGCCTTCAGATGGCCCTACATTTACAGAGCGAAATGACAATTTTCGTGACAGATGTTATTAAAAAAATAATTAAAAGGTTGGAATTTACCTATTTCATGCGGAAGACATTTTTCACGATTATTCGATTATATAATTTTTAATCATATAAATTCACGATTTCAACAATAATTGTGATTTTCGATTTAATGACATAATCGAGCAAGTCTATTAATACGTGTATTTGCTATAAAGTGATACAACAGATAGGCTTCATTATTATGTATAGTATTATTTAACTATTTGTTGCTTGGACTGGCGAAAAAAAGCCTCTATAGTGTTCTTGGACAATATCCATTTGACGCACAAGGAAGGCAAGCACTGGTGATTAACAGCTGAAATAGCTGACTCGGGTAATCGAGCCAGACATTACAGTGTATTGGGTAGTTCATCTAAAGTGAATCCTAGGCTTGTTCGATTATTGTTTTGAATAATCGCGATCGATTATTTAAGAATAATCATGATTACTCGATTAATCCTATTGGGTACAAATTACCAAGATATAACAGCAAAATCAATGGCGAAAGCTGTAACGGTCTTTAGAAACGTCCATTTGCAGGCCAAGACCATCCCCGAAAATGTATCACTGGAATGCCTGGCTTGATTTTCTAGCCAGTCATTCCAGTAATACACCCTAGAAAATAATCCTCTCCTGGCCTGTAAATGGACACACATTCACTGAGCAAAATATCTATGCAAGTGTCGGCAGAGAGAACGGAGACAATATATTAGCAAAGAGCAGGGTAGATATAATAAATCAGAGAACAGGAAGATTGAACAAGTTCATCTTACATTCACAAGCGTGACATTGGATTCTAAAGCAAATATAAAATTGCGTACATATTAATTGAGTAACACATTACAAAGGACAACAATTAGGCAAAAATCAAACAGAAAGCAAAAATAAAAAGTTAGAAGCAATAACAGGAGAATAAAATAATAAATTTTTGCATTCACATGTGTGACATCAGATTTTGAACATATATGAAGCAACGCACATATAATGTATACCAGAAATTACAATAGGCTGGCAGGTACGTGTATTGGCTTGAACAAAATTATAGTGGGCAACAAAACAAAATATGCTTAGATTTTAGAGCAAAAGCAGACAACAAGATAAGCAAAGCGCAGAATAGGCTGGACGTTTACACATACACCTGATGCAGCAGTTTGACCAACATTTAGGATACCTTGATTGTTTGGGCTATCCACTATCAAGCCTTTGTGCCAACAGCATGCCATTATATATGGGGACTACGCTGTTATGTGAAAAGCGAAAGAATAAACAGCATGTTTATACATGTAGATTCAGTAGAGTTGATATTTTCTGACTTATGGTAATGACCAACAGCTGTTAATTTTATCTTAGGCTCTCTAGATCATCTATAGTAGTGATAAGTATTTTTGTTGCTCTTTGTTAGGCGGAAAACCCGCCCATCATCTGACTATGAGGACTGGAATTCTGCATGTTGTTACCTTTGCTTGAGTAGTTCAAGTCTGTGCTTGGAAATGCTCTCAGTGATGTCAAAGTTAAATCCTTTCTATCGCTTTTTCTGGATAAATATTTGGTGCCTTACATTGTAGGATGAGGGTTTGAAAAATATAGGCCTAGTTATGGGCGTCCTTGTGGTGTGGCATTTAGTTGACCGGTGTGCTTCGGGCCAATTCTATAGCTTTGACAGATGTTGTGTGGCTCAAGCTTTATACCGAGTTTCTCGTTGAGTACATTTATTATAATACTGTCTGTTGCTTCATCGTGTGTTTCATGAACTCCATGCAGCAGGAGACAGTCCCTTCGACTATATTGTTCATGTTCATCGAGAATTAACTTTGTTTTATTGTTTTTCTCATACAACCTCTTGTTCTCAGCCTTAATAGTTACAAGCTCATCTTTAACTGCTTTCATTTTAGTATCTGTCCATCTGTACTCCTTCGCATAGTTCTTGTTTTACCGAGTTTACTAATTTCTCACTGGATGCTATGGATTGGGCAAGTCTGTGAATAAGAGTTTTGTCTTTTGGGTCAGCAAGTCTTTCTAATATTGATTTTGTGATATAGTCCACAATGATGTCTAGTAGTTCGCTATTGTCTATTAGGCCATCGTGTATCCTACTTTTCAGTACCTTGGCATCCACTGGTAACATAATTAATTAATAACACTGTTGTTGTTGTTGTTGTTGTCGTCGTCGTCGTCGTCGTCGTCGTCGTCGTTGTCGTCGTCGTCGTTGTCGTCGTCGTCGTCGTCGTTATTATTATTATTATTATTATTGTTGTTGTTGTTGTTGTTTTTGTTGTTGTTGTTGCTAACATCATCATTCTTAATTATAGTCAGTCGCTAATTATCATCATAGACATAGTTATGTACATCAGGAACATCATTAATTTAATTTGTGTTTTGACTGAATACATCTGCCCTGTAACAGCCATGGTGGTATTTGCATCATCGCCCTTGAAACACCGTTTGTAGTGTATTAGGATTTTCTCACTAATTAATAGATGAGAACAGGCGTCCATTTTGGCTACAATGCTTGCCCCATGGCGGGTGTGTCTTCTCTGTCTATGTTTAGCAGCATTGTTACCAAAATGTACCCCTGCTTTGGTGAATATTGGGTCGATGTTGGGAACTTGCAGTGTGGCAATGGTTATTTCAATAGTTTCCTGTTAAAAGGTTCTTTACGGTTTTATTGTATGAGATAAAATTTGTGTGCGGGTGTTTGCATCTGTATTATTCCATAATTTTATTACCTGTGTGGAGGGGTTTTGCATGATGTTCGTGTATGGCAGTGACTCGTGTAAAGGTTTCGTTTTGTTCGAGAGTTATATGAATGTATTTCGGTGTTGTTTTTGAAGAGATTTCGGTAGGTTGTCATTGTTGTAGTCTTCAAGGATTGAATATAGTTGGATTTTCTAGCTTAAGCAGATTTTTTGTTTTGAAAATGCTTTGGCCTTCTGCTATTTATGCAAATATCTTAATGCGTTTCTTTTGTAGTGTTTTCAGTTTTGTTAGTTTATTTCGGTAGGTGTTAGTCCAGATCATGTAATATTAATGTGCTGTACAGTGTTTATAATAGATTCTTTTGGCTTTTGGCATGTATAGTGTTAGTCGTCGCATGATACCCACATTCTTTGCAACTTTAGCAATAACAATTTCTATAATCTTCTCCCAGTTAAGATTCTTGTCTAAATATACGTATACAGTTTTTGCAAATTGAGCTTCCTGTATTTCCTGATTATCGATAAAGAGTCTTGGAGAATTTTTGGATTTCAGTGTCTTTGTGAATAATAAATAATTAGTTTCGCTTACATTTAGTGACAACCTATTTGCTTTAAACAAGCGGATTATATTTTCCATTTCATGATTTACATTTTTATATAGGGTATCCATCTATATCTTTGCGGCGACAAACAGCATTGGTATCATCCACACACAGGATTAGTGATAGTTGGTTGCATATGGTGGGTTGATCATTCATATATAATAGAAAGAGCAGCGGGCCAGGAATTGATCCTTGAGGAACACCGCATACTAATTTTCCATTTCTGATAAGACTCCAATATATTGGACGCACTGCACTCTGTTTGATAGATAACCTTTAATCCAATCGAGTGCTATGAATTCGTTCATCTGCTATTTGTGCTTCCATCACACGGAATGCTTGTTTTACCGCCTGGTGGCAATTTCTCAAAATAATATCCTTTGCATCAATGTGAAAATATGCAGGCCTAAACATTTTCCCAACTGTCAGCCCATCCCCCTCCCCTCACACCCCCCCCCCCCCACTCCCCACCCCACCCCACCATCTAACCGTCGCGCCGGTCATGAAATGTCTATTGGACGCTTATTATTTTTCTTCGCCTATTCAACTGTAATCTTACTAGTGACACAGGCATACGCATGTTAGGTAAAACCAATAGGGTTTCTGATAAAACCTACAAACAGTCGGTCTCGAAATTGATGATTATATGCAAAGCTTTAAAAACTCACACGCCTGTACATTATGTTAGCATTTATAGGCTAATTTTGCTCACGCACATTTCTATCTACTCAAAATCACTATTGAAGCAGTCTTGTTCTCAAACATGGGCATGTATGTGTGGCCTAATATGCAAATGAGATGGCGTCACAACCCTCTCGACCAATCAGAACAACCACCTATCTTATCATATCTCTATTAGAATAATTAATTCTAACTTATTCAACTGGCATTAAAAAATCACACATGCTGTTTCGGAAAAAAAGGTTCATCAGTAAATTTAGTACATTTTTGATGCTCGAGAAAGAATTCTGTTTTAATAAGAACGTATCGTTTATACGCAAGCTTTCTTTCTTTAACCACTTTGGTGTTAACTTAGCTCTTAAATGGCCAAGCCCGCCAAAAAGGACTATGTAGTGGTCCTGAGAAATGCCCATTTTTCATCCAAGAAAAATGATTTTTGAAAATTTACCACTGGAATGACTGGCTCGGTAACCGAGCCAATCATTCCAGTGATAAATTTTCCAAAAATAGTCTTCTCTAAGCCGGAAAATAGACCCTATCTAAGCAAGAACGTGAATTTTCCTGACCAAAACACAACTCACCTGTAACGGCCTTGAGTAATGCCCATTTGCACGACAACAGAGTTATTTTTTTTTTATAAATTATTATTTTAGACCATTAAAGGGTTGATTTAAATAAGTAGAATTTTGATCGCTTTGAGGCGCTGTTGACACAAGAAGGGTTAATAACGCTGTGTTGCAGCAGAAATGGGCTCTGTATGGTTTTGTATAGCGAAAACAGGCACTGCAGCAGTCGCGACCATGCGCGTTGACTGTCGTGAAATAGAGCATGCTTAGGTTTAATTGTTGTTCATATTTATATTATGTGTCTCTAAGAAATGACTGTTGATTGAAAAGGTTACAAATTGAGAAGTCGGGAACTCGGATTCGAAACTAAAAGTGATGCTAACCGATACTGGTTTGATTATGTAGACTTGTCGAGCTTGTATCTGATTGCAAAAGATTCTCTGGGTTCGGAAAAGACGAAGTATCTCTCTTTAATCACAGATTGAACCTAACACTTAATCATAGATTTAACGAATATATATTTTATTAACGGATATAACTGAATAAAGCAGATAAGTCGTATTGCAGACTGTAAATCAAACTAAACTTTATCTATGCAAACTTGGTTCTCAATTATCAATAGATAAACACAAGCATTGCAGAGACTAACTACTTTAAATACTGAAACAAACGTTTACAAAGATGTACACTAACTTCAGGATCATTGGATGACGGAGTGATCTCGAACACTGTCGACAGTGCCTTATATAGTGTAAAAGGGTGTTCATAACTATCATCACACAACAGGAGCAAAAGAGGTAGCTCGGATTCCGATTGGTCAAGCCTTATTGCTCGCCCAATAGAATCCCCACAAACTCTCTTGAAGATGCGTGCGTTCGACTAGTTCTAACTAGTTCTCGCTGGAACCGTTTTGAAGGATATATCACAACATCTTGATGATATTGCACCACACTGACGTCATGATGTTGTGATTCCAAGCATAGTTTCATGTTATTGTTTAGCTTGACAGCTCGGCCACGGACTTCTACCTGAATCCCTAGGATTCACTCATACATGGTTTGTCTATTTAGGCTTTGATAGCATGACGGTCAGAGTACCACAGAACCCCATCATTCAGTGATCTCTGACCTAGCACGTACTGCGGATCTAGTCACGGGCAAATCCGTAGCCCACGCAACACATGAGTCAGCAGCACCTGATAAAGTTCTATCATACTACAAAACCGGTCATTTAACCACTGCCATTATTCAAGATATTACCAGTCATAAAGTTCTCAAAATTATCCTTTCTTGCCGTACGCTGTCGAGCATTGACTGCTTAAATAGCTACGATTGTCCTTAAAACAATCCTGTATTGAAATAGTCAATCCTCAGCTTCATTTTATATACACCCGCCAATATGCGTAGCATCAAAATTCATTCAGTAATAACAAAACCAGTATTTCACACAAGCCTAACTAACCATGCTTGGATTTCGGATAAATTCTATAACACCATCATGAAATGCGTTTGACCGTTAGAAAAACAATAGTCTGCAGTCGTTGTTTCGTAACGGATTGGGTCTATTAGGGTCTATTGGGTCTATTATTAAACTAACAAATAGTTTGCGTTTGTCGTTACGAAAATTTGCATTTGTTGTTACGGATTTGTATTCAAAATAGTTTGCATTTGTTGCCATCCAAAGGTGAGTAATTCTTTCATCAATTACATTCCATTCACACTGCATTTATTAACAATGACACTTGCTGTTTTCACTATAGACCCACTATAGCTAAAGTAAATGTTAATTCTTCCTTCTACTATTCTATCCTTCCTTGTCCGTTCGAACGTCATTTATTCATAACTTAAACGTATATCGTATTCCAGCACACAGCGTAAAACAGGTTACCATATCACGCGCTCCTGACTAGGTCATCCTGCTCATCTATCTATATACATGATATTTGTTACATAAATGAAAACAAGTGCGTACATGTTCGAACGCACACATACACACGCACACATACATACATGGTTTCTCATAAATCACGATGACGCTGTCGTGACGTAGAAGATATTTATAACCGAGATGAATCTATCAAAAATACTACTAAAAAGATTAATAGAAGATTTGGGTTTCACGCTCGCCAGGTCAAGAGGTCATATGCAAATAATACTTAAGACAGGAACCGACAATCTTGAGGCTAGCTACTTCCTCAAAATCCCCAGACCCGAATCCGGATATCTACAAAATATCTGGGTTAATTATGTTCACAGGATGGAGTCTGTCATCCTCCCTGAGGTGTACTGTGTGCTGAATGCTACGGACATAGATTTCGGGAAACAGCCACCCGGCTTTTCCTGGGCGATTATTACACCGATGACCCTGTGTAAATAGAATATATATGTTTATTGCATAGTAATCAGTTGTATAATAAGCGAAATGATGATGTATAGTTTAATACGGAACATGGCCGCTGACGAGACAACCAAGACATTGGTTTTGTTGTGTTTGTATGGAGGCGGGGGGGGGGGGGGGGGAAGGGGCGGAGAATAGCGTAGACCTATAATAATCCTATGTACATCAATGTCGCCCTCACTAGTTACAGGCGCGCGCAGTTGTGGGTTCCTTCTCTGGAATAATTATCGTCTTTGGGCAACATCACAGTAAATGATGAGTAGTGGTCCATATCCAGAATTCAGCTATCCTACTTTAATATGTATCAGAATATGTGAAGGAAAATATGCTTGTAATTTGTTTGCTATCCAGCATGAACATACCAGTGGTAATAGAATAACACTATGCATCTCCCTATGACGGAATAGCCAGAAGGAATGTCGCAAGATCTCCATTTGTCGGATATGATTAAACAAAGACCCTGAAGCTAGACGATTATCTTGTATATTCCTGTATTATCTAAAATAATTTCCTCGTAGCCTTCATTTGTCTCAAATTACCAGCGTCTCAAATTATGTAGCTTGTTAGCTCACCTGGTCTAAATGGTCAAATGAGCGTTTGGCTTGTCGACCGTCCGTCGTCTGCTCATCGTCCGTCGACCATCAATGTTTGATTTAAAGCGCTACTCCTAATTAACCCCAAGGAGTATTTCACCATAATTTGGCTTGAATGACCCTATGGGGATAAGCTTCAGAACATGTATGCAGAAATTTTGGTTGTTCAGTTTTCCGCGGTCATCTTGAATTTTCCGGACATTTTCGGGAAATCCGTTAAAAGAATTGTCTAGAACCCCTTCACCCCCCCCCCCCCCCCCCCTTAATAAATGGTCAGACTTCGGCGAAGCTTTGGCGGAATGAACGCGAGTGGCGGATCTTAATCAAATTTCATTGGAATGAGCGAATAGTGGTAGGCTCTGTTATTTCTAAGTTCTATTCAGAACTCTGATTAATAGATTTTTTTGCAGGCTAGACTGGATCTTTTGAAAAGATTTCGGAACTATTTAAAACACATCTCCTTAATAAATGGCCTGATTTCAACAAAACTTAGTGTGGTAGGCTTCAACACCTCTAATGAGAATTTAGATTCGTCAATTTATGTGGCCACCATAATTTATACTTTTAAACTTAATTTCTGTTTTTGACCATAACTATTGCATTTCAAATCAAAGAATCTATATGGATCTATATGTAGATGTACGGCCTTTCAACTTGAAATGTCAATGTTCCAGGTGAGCTATACAAGCCCCTTGGGCTGGTATTGTTTGAAGATTATAATATCGTATCTTGTTTTAACCAGCGCTGAAAAACCCAGGTTACTATCCAGAAAATCGAACAAATAACCTTATTTATGATAAAAACATGTGTAAGGGGTAGGAAAGATGCTGTGTTTACCGTTTAGTTTCAACTTAATATAGATATAGAGAGAAACATCTTCCAGAAATTAGTTGCAATCATCTTCAACCTCGCCTTTGCACCAGTTATCCTTCAAAATTCTTGTGCCTCGATTTAAAGACAACGATGAAGGAACAAATTCGACTGGAAACTGCTGGCATCAACAGTTCCCAGTCAAATTAGTTTCAAAATATTCAACAGAATATTCTTTAGATAATAATTAATTTCCAATTTTTTTTGTCTGTAAGTGTTAAATGGCTGGGTTAAAGATTGCTTTGTCAATGGAGGCTTCCAGTTTATCCACCAATCATATGATGTCATAATCAACTACGCGACATGTAGGAGTACGTCATAATCGATTACGTCATGAATGACGTAGCTAAGTTCGTCGCGAATGCTTACTTGATGACGAACTAAGCGTTGTTTTATGAATTGTATGTCTTTACTATTTAATGAACACACATCATACACAGCAACAGCACCCAGCTGAAGATGGGCATAGCTGAAACTGAACTCATCCATTAAAATCCTCAGAATAATGAATAGGTTTAGGACAACTGAGAACATCACCCACTCAAAGCTCGCTATGACTACGCATCCATAAGATGGGCACAGGTGGGCGAATCACGTAGTGTCAGTAGTCGCGCAATTGACGAATAGATTACAGATTAGACAAAGAACCATAGTCATTATTTACCGAAAGAAACGATTAAATAACAGCGAACGCGCCGGGTGGAGAGATCAGTATGCCATTTTCTGAATGTCATGGAATTCAGACAGTACAATTTTTAATCATTGAGGCTCTTTGCCGCTAGCTTTACTATTTTTATTCTTGCTATAAGCTTTATGAGGCTGGTGAGGTGATTATACGTTATCAGATCAGGTGCGTGATTCGACCAACCTTATCGATTTCTCATGGAGACTATAAAGCTGACGAATCTAAGCTTTCATGGATGGAATTCTTGGAGATTGGCGGATAATCAAGATTACTAGTAATCATGGACATAGATTGAAATTTGAATTAGTGTGTTCAATATCGAAGGAACTATACAGGTAAACTGTTGGATATTGTCTTTACAAAGATATAATCTAACTGGAAGCATGGTTTTTGTTATCTACCGTACATAAATTAACAGTTTAATATTTTTGACTTAATTTGATTGGAAGCCATTGCTGCCTAAGGCAGCAATGGCTTCCAATCAAATTATATCAAAGTATTAAAAAAAAATTCTCGCTAATTACGAGTGTCTGTTTTTTGGTTTACCATTTGGAAATATACATGTACAATTTTCACTGAAGTTTCAAAATTCTCCGAGAGTATACATTATATATCTAGGATTTCAGAAATAAGCGGCTTAACTGTCTGATTTATGTTGTGAAAATCAGCAATTGAAATAGTCTTGCGTCGGCAACGTTATGCTGACGAAACAACATTCACCAACAATCGGAAGGAAAGTCAATAATGTTGCACATATTAGTGAATGTTTTTAAAAAGAGCCGTTTATTATTACAGAGAATACGCATATGACTAAGTGGCAATACGTCATAGTCGCACAAAATGTTCGTTAATTTTCGTGTGATTTATTTTCAAGCTAATAAGGCTTCTAAAAGTCAAGAATTCTGAATTATTGACAATTTATTGTGACAACTCAAAATGAGTAACGCCACAACAGACAAGTTTGGGTTATGGAACACCACGGAAATTACAACTCAGAGTCTATCTGCTGCCGAGAAAGTGGTATTTTCGGAAAAGCTGGCCGAAATCGGAATCCGACGGTTCTTTTCTCTATTCTTTTTGATATTTGGAACATTTGGGAATCTGTTGTCCATTGCAGTTTTGTTGAGAAGACGGGTTCGTCAGAGAAGTCTCGCCGCGCAACTGTTGGCGTTAGAGATATCTGACACTCTGTTACTTTGGGCAACTCTCTTCAGAGCCATCTCCCGCGAATTCTTTCAGGTAGAACTTCAAACAGTTTCGCAGTTCACTTGTAAAGGGTACTGGTTCATCGTGTACTGGTGCCACCATTGCTCCACTTGGTACATCGTAGCGTTAACTGTACAGCGAGCCGTGTCTGTCTGCTTACCGTTGAAATCGAAAATTATCTGGACCAGGAGGGTGACCTTGACCATTGTATTGGCGATTCCAGTCGTATTCTTTCTCCTCGACATCCATTTGTTGGTGTCGTACGTTTTGGATGAAGCAGCATATTCGGCAAACATACCGTTATACCCAGCAAAGTGCGGGCCGAGTACCGGCGCATATCGACAGTTCTTTCTCACACACTTCGTAAGTACCAATAGTTATTAGTTTTTAGGGATTAGCAACGGTTTAGGTTCTGGCTTTTGTTGCAGACTATATTGTGGCTTACTGCATTGCGGTCATTTACATATTGCTTATCGCTGGTGATAATGGCGAAATCAACTTTTAACTATGCCCCATCCATCTATAGTTAAGCTCCACCCGCGTTCTTCCTGCGACAGTATGCTATTTCTATAGTTCGTTGGCTAGCGCATTATATTTGGCAAGATCGCTTGAGTGAGTAGATTTAATTTCTTTGTCATTTGTAAGCGCAAGCCTAGTTCTTTAATTATATAAATCTTGATAGTCAGTTGGCTGTCCCCGGTCAACTCGAACAGACTAACAAATATATGACTGTACTATCTATTCATATATTTGTTAGTATACTTTCATCGGTTAAGTGTTAGTGAACCACTTAATAAATGGTTCAAACTAACAAATATATGACTGTACTATCTATTAGTATATTTGTTGGTAGGCGTCAGGGTTTAAAAAGGTGACACTATATATTTAGTGTGTAGCTCTTTCCCTGACGTCTTGGTATTATATTTGTATTATTCACCTTTATATATTGTAGTAGTATGGGGTTCCTCTTTTTTTCTAAAAACACCATGGCAACCTCCTATAAGCGTACCCTGAGTCTTAAAATCACGACAAAGACTTTTGGGTGTGTTTCGGCAATTGAGGTGTATCATGGGTTGAAGGACGTAGTTGGGGCAGGCCCACTGGTCCTTCAAGGTCTCATTAACGTTTCCAAATCTGTATGGAATGTCACCGTAGCTAATGAGTGTGAAGGAAAAGTTGCTCGACGAGGTCCTTGTCGTGAAGCCCAAGGTGTGTAATGTGGAGGAAATAGATTCTGATAGCCTATCAGTTAAGATGAAGGTTCCATTAGAGATCCCAGATGAATGGGTTATCAATGAATTGATCAAGTATGGCAAAATAGAAAAAGTGGAGCACGAAACTTATCCATTTGATCGAACCTTAGAAAATGGCATCAGAAGAATTTCTCCCAAGTAAGATAACGGTAGATGGTCGATTTATCTTGCCATTATGGTACAGGGGGCAAATCAAAGAGAGTAGCATCTGCTTAAGCGCAGAACATCTTGCAACAGATTTCCCTAACAAAAACAAATGTCTAGATTGTGAGTCATCTGATCATTTTAAGTGACGATGCCCGCAGAACAAATCTGTCAAAAATGGTGCTGATATAAGTGCAGAACAAGTTGTGTCTAAAGAAAATGTCATAGAACCGGTAGTTGCTGAGATTGTAGCTGAAGTCCATGTTAATGAGAAGCATGTTTCTAAAGAAAATATCATAGAATCGGTAGTTGCTGAGATTTTAGCTGAAGTCCATGTTAATGAGAAGCATGGTGGAAAAACTAAGAATCCAATCGTTGTAGTTGCAGGCGATGAAATAGAGGTTCTAGATGAGGGGCTAAGTCTTACTCCAGTAACAAGTCAATCCAAGTCTGATGTCAGAGAGGCTAATTCCACACAAGTTGAAGATGATGATCAATACCCTCTGGAAGAAAGTTTTAATTTAGGACAAGTAAAATTCAGGTCGCAAGATACTGAAATTAACTTTGATTTTCCACTGAGTACACTCAATCTATACGATTTAAATAATATAGAGAAAGTAATTGGTGTCCCGGATCGATTGAGTGGAACAAAGCGGCAGAAAGATGGCGACAGTTCTGAATCAGAAATAGAGGAAAGTGATATAGAAGACGATAATATGTCAGTGGCTGAATCCGATATGTCCATTCAAACACAGAGTTCTAAATCACCCGATGAAATGGTCATGTACAGGTCAGAGGCAGGAGAGGTGTTAGTTCCATATGTGACGGCAAAAGGGGTTAAATATAGGCATCTGCGTCATGATTCAGATATGTTAAAATATAAGCATTTGGAAAAAGTTGAACTAAGTAGTATAGAGTTTGACAGTAAAACAGGTAAATGGTCTAAGAGAGGGTTGAAAAAACCTAAATCTAGTTAGCTTAATAATGGCGGTTGTACACATGATTTTATTTCTTTTTATGCTGATTTGTACACTCAATTGTAGAGGCTTAAATAGTGACATGAAGCAGCGTCAGTTACTAGAGACTCTAAAAAATGAGCAGATTGACATTGCTTTGATACAGGAAACAAAGATTCAGAAGTCAGAATTATACGATAATTTAGAAAAGATTTCTGGATCCAGAATATTCTATTCGTTATCTCAAGATAACAGTACTGGCGTAGCAATTATTATACGTCCTCGTTGTTCAGCCTATGTAAATACAATTTTTTCAGTATCAGATGTAAATGGTCGCTGGGTGAGAGTCACAACAGATATACAATAAACACGTTTCACGTTGCTGTGTATATATGCACCTGCATCTCATCAATTACGTCGTAATGTTTTTAATGAGATGTCTACAACAGCACTAGATAACATCACTGAGAACTTAGTAATAGGTGGTGACTTTAATTGTGTCATAGATAAAGAAAATGACAGGAATGCAACTTCAACTTATACTGATACATCACATAGACTCTTAAAACAAATATGTGATAATGAACATTTAGTTGACACGTATAGAATATCAAAACCTCAAGGGCAGGGGCTTATATGTTTTTCGGCAGATGGTAAAGTTGGTTCAAGTATCGACAGAATTTATGTTAATAGTTTGTTGACAGGGTACTGGAGCGATGTTAATATTAAGACAGTCACATTCTCAGATCACAACATGGTTTGTGTAACCTTTGTCAATGCTGACTGGGTAGCAAAAGGGGTCGGGTTTTGGAAATTAAACACAACACTGTTGGGAGAAGAATGTTATAAGAATAATATAGAGAGTTGTTGGCAGCATTGGATTAATAGGAAAGCATCATATAAGAGCACATTGCAATGGTGGGAGGATGTAAAACTGGATTTAAAGTATGTTTCCTGACATCATGCTATTAGAAAAGCAGGAGAAATACGCAAACGCAAGAAAACACTTCATCGATCACTGATGAAAATTAATGCTAAAGTAAATAATGGCGAAGATAATTATTATGAATTACTGGTTAAAATTAAAAGTAAAATAAGAGATATAGAACAATATGAGTTTGAGGGTGCAAAAATTAGAGCAAGAGCCTAGATGCATGCAGAAGGAGAAAAGCTAACCCAATATTTTTGCACATTAGAAAAAGCACGGGCAATAGATAAGGTGATGTGCTCATTAAACATGCCGGATGGTTCAACCGTCTTTACCAACAATCAAATGAGTACTATTGTATGCAATTACTATGAGTCATTGTACAAGTCAGAGGGAATTGATGAAGATGCAAAATAGGATTTGTTAGCAAATATAGACAAAATGGTGTCAGAAACAGGCAGTGAATTTTGTGATCAACCCTTAACACTAGAAGATTTAACTAAATCCCTTAAAGGTATGAAACTAGAAGAATCACCGGGGTGTGATGGCCTTCCAGTTGAATTTTACCAAACGTTTTGTCACCTTGTAGGTCCAATAATGGAAGAATTAGCCACGGAAATATTTGAGAAAGGCAATTTACCACCAACTATGGCTAAGGCATACGTAAGGCTAATATAAAAATGAAATGACAGACGTCTAATTCAGAATTACAGACCAATTTCTCTACTATGTGTAGACTACAAAATAATATCCAGAGCACTAACATTGAAACTAGGTAGTGTTTTAGGAGAAATCATTGGAACAGAGCAGACATGTGCTGTACCTAGGAGGACAATTTTAACCAATACCATGTTAATAAGAGACCGCATACAATTGGTTGAGAAGGATAGCATCCCTCCAGCTGTGATTGCCTTGGACAATGAAAAGGCATTTGAACGTGTGGAATGGGATTTTCTTTTTAATTCTTTGCAGTCGTTTGGGTTAGGCTCATACTTTATTAAATGGGTAAAGATTTTATATACGGATATCAAGAGTAGCTATTTAGTGAACAATCAATTATCCAGAGAAATTGTCTTAGAACGTGGTGTTAGACAGGGGGTGTTCCCTATCGCCATTATTATTTGTTATTGTGATGGAATCCCTTGGTATAGCATTGAGGCAAAATAATAACTTTCAAGGCATATGTATTCGTGGCATAGCTGTCACAATATGCTGATGACACAACTAGTTCAAACAATGATTTTGCAATTTTAAACCACGTACTAGAAAAGTTCCAAAATGCATCTTCTTTGAAAATCAATAAAGGAAAATCCAAAGGATTATTTTTGAGGCCATGGAAAGAGCGGAATGACCAGCCACTTGAAATCAATTGGTCTAATGATACCATTAAGATTTTAGGCATCTATTTTAGCAGGAAACCGAATACAACACAAAATTGGAATGAACGAGTATCTAAGCTTAAGAGAATATTAGCAAATTGGAAGCGTCGTCGTCTTTAAATTTTTGGTAGAGTGTTTGTTGTCAACAACTTGGTATTATCTGGGCTATGGTATACAGCATCTGTTGTACACATGCCAAAACATGTAGAAAAGGAGGTTAATGAGTTGATATTGTCATTCATATGGGAAGAAAAGAATCATTTAGTTTCTCATCGTGTTCTCAATAATGCTAAGTTAGAAGGAGGACTTAATTTAATTGATATTAACGTGAAATGTGTTTCTTTAAGGTTAAAATTTTTGAATGATCTTATTACATCAGATGAGATGTGGGCATGTGTTTCACGAGCTCTCATGGAGAGAATTGTAGAACCGTTTCTGATGGTGCATGTTTTTACCTCAAAGAAGCCACCTCCGAATAGCCAAATGATACCAGATGTGTTTAAAGATCAAGTTAAGGAGTTAGAAATATTTGACAGATACATGCCTCCACCTACGTGCTGGAAGGAAGTACTAGAACAGCAATTGTGGGGCAATGGTGATATATGTTATAACAATGCAGTACTTTATCTACCGTCCTTTGCAAAATATGGCATTCAACATTTGTCTGATATGATTCACCCTCAAACACGTTGATGGATTTCAATGCAAGAAGTAGCTAGAAAAACACATATGAGGCACATAGATGTCCAGCGGTTGCTAAATAAAATAAAACATGCTGTACCAACTGAATGGTTTCGTCTGCCAAATGTAAATAATAATAGTTTGACTCCACAACCTGCATTAGTTCTTGATGATGAGATGTTAAAATACAAGATGAGATCCAATGAATGGTACCACATTATGAGACGAAAACAAGTAACACCTCCCATAGCAATTAGGAGATGGGATGACTCAAGCTATAAACCATCCAGTTGGAAAGATGTATGGAAAATCTTACATTCTCCATACATACCAAATATGGATCGTGATTTATTGTGGCGATTACTACATCGACGGCTATGGGTGGGACACTTGACATACAAGTGCAATATTACGACTTCTGATAGGTGTTACTTATGTCAAACAGACGAGGAAACAATCGAGCATTTATTTGCGGAATGTCCAATATCGTCACAATTTTGGGACTATATCAGCCAAATCTTGGCACAATTTGAAGCGAAGCCCATTGTTCTAGAAACGCATGTAGTCTTATTTAGAGAATTTGGAGCAAGTGGTGTAAATATCATAAAGTCTGAAAAGACTATTTTAATAACAATGCTAACCATAGGTGTTTGGGCCATTTGGAAATATCGGTGTGCACAGACGAAAAATCCATCTATGGGCAATCGCAATAGAGCAATAAAGGCATTATTTCGTTCATTGCTGCTGAATCATATTCCTTGCGAATATTTTAGATTAAAGCAGCATGGTAAAGAAAAAGTATTCAAGGACATATGGTGCAAAACAAACATAGTTATAATAAAGTTGGGAACTGTAAATATAAATGAGCCTGCACTAGTTTAAATCATTTAATTACTACAGCTGATTTATCTGTGTCTTTTAATTAATCTGTGTCCTGTGATTCATTTTAGTCTGCACTTTGATATTGTTATGTTTAATAATTCATGTTAACAAATAAACAGACTGGGGTAATTTAATAATCAATCGATAAAGTAAGTTGCCATTGAATTATAAGATCGTCCCGGTAATTTTAGAAACTTGCACAGGGTTTTATAGGGTTATTTGTTCCCGGGTAATTTACAAAACCTTACAACAAAGTAAATCAGAAATGTAAACAAGAGCGCCGTCTATTTCCATCTAGTTTTCTGTAATTTTCCTGCTGACTATATATGTTATGCTACCCAAATGCTACTACGCCCGCTGATCTTTACAGAATCAGCCCACTGGCGTCAATGATTGACTTATTTGTCATTGATTGACGATTCACTTTTCATTTGTTGAATAGTTGCACTCGCCACACGGGCCTACTACCACACATGGATTGAATGGTAATTTACAAAACCTTACAATAAAGTAAATAAAAAATGTAACCAAGTGCGCCATCTATTTTTCTGTAATTTTTCTGCCGAC